>PVIU01001082.1:124098-239067 GCA_004026605.1 Ondatra zibethicus | reverse complement strand
AGTGGTTGCACAAGTTTGCATTCCCACCAGCAATGGATGAGAGTTCCCCTTACTCCACATCCTCTCCAGCATAGGGAATCCTTGGTGTTTTTGATTTTGGCCATTCTGACAGGTGTAAGATGGTATCTCAAAGTTGTTTTGATCTGCATTTCCCTGATTGCTAAGGAAGTTGAACATGACCTTAAGTATCTTTTGGCCAAAATAACCAACTTTTTAAAATAGTAATCCTCAACCTATGGGTCGCGACCTCTTGGGATTCCATATCAGATATCCTCAATATCAGATATTTACATTATGATTCATGACAGTAGTAAAATTACATTTATGAAGTAGCAATGAAGTAATTTTATGGTTGGGGGGGTCGCCACAACATGAGGAACTGTGTTAAAGGGTCACAGCATTTGAAAGATTGAGTACCACTGTTTTATAGTAAGGAAGTGCCCATGAGAGTAAGTTCTCAAGATTTTCAGTTTCCAGATATCATTCCTCAACCCTCCAAGATTAGAGCTAAATATCAGGGCCTCAAAGTTCAAGGGAAAACCTATCTGGAGTTCTACATCCTTTCTGTCTGAAGGTTTTCTTTACTCCCTGTATAACTATATAATAAACTAAAGCTTTAGATTCCTCTGAGGTGATGGATTGTTCGTTAAGGCTCAAGTTGTTACAGCTTCCTTCTTCCTGAGTTCTATAGAGACTTTTGGTTTGCATGTCCTAAATATGGATATTGTAACTAGGTGCTAGATGCTGAGGGTAAAGGAGCTTGGAATTGGGGGTAGCGTTTAAAATACCTAGCCAAATGACCTCTGCTTCTCTATATATGTGAAACTTACATTTTGTCTTTGAAAAAGCACCATAGCCATATTTGTGCCTCAAACCATATGTATTTAGGTGTGTGTGCCCCATGTGTATATGTGTGTATTCCTAGGTCTATGGGTATAGACATGTGCTTTTCATGACATATTTTGTAGGTCAGAGGAAAACCTTGGAGTTTTTCCTCACTTTCCACTTTGAGCTAGGGCCTCTTTATTTACTTATGTATTGATTACTGCAGCTACACACACACACACACTCACACACACACACGCACGCACGCACACAAATGCACACACCAGGCTAGTTGGCCTATGACCCGAAGAGGGTATTCTTGCCTCTGCCTCCCTATCCTGGGACTGCAGATGTTCAAGGTGTACAGCCAGTTTTTACATGACAAGTGCTTTTTCCCACCAAATCCTCTCCCAGTTCCTAGATGAGCTTTGTGAACCTCTCTTGTCCTCTGTTTTCTGCTTCATAAGTAGAGAATAGCCATCCCTACTTCATTGGAAGTTGGGACAGATTTAAAAAGGAAAGGATTGAATTACTAGGTACAGCATCTGGTACCATATTAGATCGTTAGAAGTAAGAGATAAGTGTCTCCTTAGAAAATAGGTAAAAATAAAAATATAAATTTAATACTTTAAAGACTGAGTAGATATGTTCATGTAGCTAACTGGTATTTTGTAAATGGAAGATAGTACAAAATAAATCACTCACAGGGAATAGCCCTTATATTTTCAGATAGGTTTGTGTTTAAAGTGGGTTGTTAGTTTGACTCAACAGCTGTCCCTTCAGAATATGGAAGAATGGGCTGGCTGTGGTGATACACACCTGTATTTGAGCTGTTGAGGAGGCTTAGTAGTTCAAGGCTAGCCTCAGAACATAATAAACTGCCATATTAAAAAAAAGCTCAATCAGAGCAATAAAAAGGCCCCAAAGAATGTGTAAGAAGAGTGTAAGAATGCTTCAGCCCTCTTCTTTGAAGGACAGCATCTCTTTTTCTGATGGTTAGTGACATGAGGGGAATGTTGCTGCCTCCTGCTCAATTTAGAGTTAGTCTTGAGGAAAAATGAGATGGACCCTAACACATGAGTTCACCAAGGAAAGTGAATCCAAAACAAGATCTTTCCATTGTTGCATGGTCCCTGTGTGCTGTGTTAATCCCCATGTGTCTTAGGGTTTTTATTGCTGTGAAGAGACACCATGACCATGGCAACTCTTATAAAGGAAAACATTTAATTGGGATGGCTCACTTACAGTTCAGAGGTTCAGTCCTTTATCATCATGGTGGAACATGGTGGCATGCAGGTACACATGGTGCTGGAGAGGTAACTGAGAGTCCTACATCTTTTAGAATACAGGAAGTGGTCTGTCTCACTTGGAGTAGCTTGAACATATATGAGACCTCAAAGTCCACCTCTACAGTGACATACTTCCCCCAGAAAGACCACACCCACTCCAACAAGGCCACACCTCCTAATAGTGCCACTCCCTTTAGGGCCATTTTCTTTCAAACCGCCACATCATATGTGTTGAAAATCTTTTGAGCTGTCGGGTTTGTAGAGTACATGGCTTGTTCATTTGGTGAGCTGTTGGGGTTGTAGAGTACATGGCTTGTTCATTTGGTGAGCTGTCGGGTTTGTAGAGTACATGGCTTGTTCATTTGGTGAGCTGTCAGGTTTGTAGAGTATACGGCTTGTTCATTTGGTGAGCTGTCGGGTTTGTAGAGTACATGGCTTGTTCATTTGGTTCCACCCTAGCAGAGCAGCAGTACTTGAGAATGACATCATTAAAGCATCTTGCTTTAGAACATTCAGAGTTCTCTGCCATTAGTTAATGAAGTAGAAATGGTTTTATAGCATGCTTTTGTGCTTGATAGAATACTCTACTCCATAGATTAGTGGCTAAAGTACAGATTCCTAGGCTTTCCTTACAGGAATTCTGACCAAACACATCAGGATGGTTTGTTAAACATTTCTTTCCTTCTCTCCCTCCCTCCACACTCAACTCGCCCACTTAGGTGATCACTCTTTCTTTCTTTCATGTGTGTTAGCAATAGTAGCCTCTTTTTGCTAATTTCAGAATAGATTAAGTGAAAGACTTGGGGTTTTCATGGCACCATCCTCATGAACTGACTTTTTCTTTCCTTTCCTTTTCTTTCTCCAATCTCACATTGTCTTTTTATTTTCTTTACCTTCCTTTTCTTTTCCTTTTTTTCTCTCATTTTTAGTGCTTCATTTGAAACTACATTCAAGGAAAGCTCGGACACCATATCCTTTATAGTCAACCCATTAGAAATGTTGGCCTAAACCCATGTATTCCTTGGAAGCGGGACCAGAGCTTTTTCTAACCATGAGAGTAGAAATTGGGGCAGTGGCTGAAAGGGAATGATACATGGAAAAAATAGAACCTGTCACCTGTTTGATTATACACTGAGTATTGGTGGCTTTCCAACTCTCTTTAGGGTTTTGTTGGCTGTGTATTTATTAAATGATCCCATTTGGCACTATCAGTATAACAGTGCAGAGAAGTCATTGGTGAGGAACAAAATTCCAGTCTATTTAGACACCAGTAGCAGCTTCCTCTAGTACCAAGGAAGATGAGGATGGCAGTTGTCCGTGAGGGATGAGAAAGTCTGTTCATGTCCAAGTCTTGTGTGCATCTGTAAGGAAGTGACAAAAGACTGTAGTCTGGCCAGACCTGTCCTGGGAGAGGATGCTCAAGGGCTTTACTAGGACCAGATCACACATGTCCTTTGAATACTTAAGTTAGTTAATGACAATCAGATTTCTCTTTTCTTTTTCTTTCTCTTTCTTTCTTTCTTTTTTTTTTTTTTAAAGACATCGGTCTGCGTTCTGTGAGCAGTATGAATTATACGTAGGGAAGCCAGCTGGGAAGCTGTGATGGTTATCCAGGCAAATGATCATTTCGGGTGAGAACATTGGCAGTGAAATAGTTGTGGATGGATGTGCAATATATTTAGGAGGAGCTTGTCAGAATTTAGAGTAGACGGAGCTGTTGTCCAGCAGGACCTCTGCTTCTGGCATCTCGAATGGGATGGACTGAGGTGACATTTAAGATGAAGGGAACCAGGAGCTCAGAGGATGTAGCTCAGTTGGTAATATTTGCCTAGCACAGATGAAGCGCTGGGTTCATTCCTCAGCATGGCGTAAACCAGATATGATGGCACATACCTGTAATCCCAGCACTTGAGAGGTGGAGGCTGAAGGACCAGAAACCAAAGCCCTCCTCACTTGCATAATGACTTTGAGACCAGGTTAGTATTTATAAGATCTTTTCTTTCTTTCTGTCTTTCTTTCTTTCATAAAAAAAGGTGTGTATGTTTGGGGGAGGGTAGGAAAGAGGACCAGCCTTCAGAAATACATAATAGAATTGTCCTGAAATTGGAGATGTCACTTTGGAGAGTGAATAAATGTATCAGGTAGCCAATATGAGGAGGTGGAGAAGGAGAGGAAGAAGGCAAGCTCTGCTAGGAAAGGTGCAGTTCTGCTCAAACTGTATAAAGCATGGGGGCCTTTCTTCTTCTTTCACGAGGGGTGGTATGTCCATTCCTTCAGTTGTGCTCACCCATGTGGAGGACAAAGGTTGATGATGCAGAGTTCCTTTCTTTGTCAATACCGTATTAGGTGGTACAGGGTTTCCCACTGAACCTGAGACACGCCTAGAGATGTGCCTGCCCTCAGCGCTGGTGTAACAGATACACACTGCCACACTCAGATTTTATGGCGGTTCTAGGAATCGAAGTCAGGTTCTCATGCTTGCCCAAGCAAGCACTTTACTTCCCGAGCCGTCCCCCTAGTCCAGCCTAGTACACGTTTAAACCCTTAAGACAGATGTTTTCATTTGTGTGTGAATAGTTCATGTCTGGCAAAGCTCATTGAAATTCTTGGCATTTCCTTCTAAATGTTCATTCTTATCTTTCAAAGCAGCTTGATAAAATCTTTTGAGTCACAGTTTATTTATTTATTTATTTGTAGGTGTTGAGGTTCATTTGGGGTGTCCAAATGAATTCACTTTCAAATGTAGCTTAACCCCTTTCTTGTTTTGCCTCTTGTCTTCTACTCTCTCCCTCTGTCTCTCCCTTTTCCCTCCTACCCTCCCCTCCTTTCCATCTCCTCTTCCTGTTCCCTCTCTCCTCTGTCTCACACTTATGTGCACTTGCATTTGTTTGCTTGTGTTTTGAGACAGTATTTCACATCTTCCACACTAGCCATAAAATTCAGCCTTCTGCTTCTCCTACTACTATTCCAGAGTTCATGGAATGTACTGTCATGCAGTAGTGGGCTCAAACCTTGGATCTTGTGTATGTTAGCCAAACACTTAATCATATCCCCAGATCACATATAAATAATTGTCAAAGAATTAACTTAGACATGCCATAAAACATTTGCAAATCTATGGGACTAGTACATAAATCATTCTTATCTTCTAGGAAAAGAAATAAGTTAATTGAAAAGATACTTTGTTCCAGGCTCTAGGTTTTTGAGGAAATGCTACCTTCTCTTCTTTATCCAGGATGACTCTACTCAGGCAGTGGCTGAGTGACAGGCACTTGGTTGAAGCCATGCCCTCCCCATGAACAACTAGCCACGTGGAAACACAACAAGGGCCTTTGAATTTGACATGTCAGTGGTGGCAGAATAGAACTCCCCAAGTAGGCATTGCCCAGTAGCTACTGTGAGGGAAGAAATCCCTGGTATCTATGACTGTATAGATGTCCTTGTTCATAGCTGTTTTCCAAGCTCCTAAAAAGGCCTTAGTGTGGGATAGGTTCTTGAGACATATATTAAAAATTTGCTATCTGAAATAATCAGACTTAGAAGAAAGTTGTCAAAAACAGTATAGAGATTTCCTCTTTTTTCCTGAAAGCTACCTCGAATGCTGGCTTCTTATTTCACACTGGCATCATGATCAAAACCGGGAAGTCACTATTGGCACTGTGCTTAGTAACTAGCCTGTGGATGGGGGGATTTCACCACTTTCCTTTTTACCAACAACCCAAGTTCCTACATTTTATTCAGATGCCGTCTGTCTGATCCACATTTTCAGTCTCTTAGGACCTTAACATTTCTGAAAATGTGCAGTCGTTAGTTGTCCTGTAGAAGGACTGTCCGCTCAAATGCTATGATGGTGACGTGCCTATGTTGCAGATGACTTCCTGAGGGGCGTGAGACTTTGGCAAGCTTGACAGAAGGGGGGAATGAATGGAGCACGGGATGAAGGAGAAATTTCAGGCAAGGAGAACTCTGAACCTGGAACCCTTCGGTGCTGCCTTGTTCCGTTGTATCTTCAAGTAATAGTTAACCTTAGCTGGTAGTCAAGAGTTGTCACCCTCACCTGGCTGCCCTACAGCCCTGGCTCTTAACCTTTCTTCATCAATGAAAAGATCGTTGTGGTTCACGCCCAGCCTACCCCAGCTGCCTTGTGCTGCCAGCCCTATTGGTCAAACTTTGGCTCCTTGAACATCAGACTTGATGTATCCCTATCATCTTTATAAAAGAATTATTATTTATTTTATGTGCATGTGTTAGTGCCTGCATGTGTGTATATGTGTGTACAACTGCGTCCCTGGTGCCTGATGCGGGAGGACCCAGGGCACTGTGGGTAGTCCAACCCCTGAGCAGGTGGTCCACCGTGTTTAAGAAAGCAGGCTAAGCAAGCCCTGAGGAACAACGTAGTTAGCAGCAAGCAGCACTCCTCCAGATTCCTGCCTGTTTCTTTGCTCTGGCTTCCCTTCATGTAAGTCAGAGTAACCACACACACACCCAAAAGTTGCTTTTGGTCATAGTGTTTTATCGCAGCAGTAGAAACCTAACTAAGACAAAGTGATGGGAGAGGCTTACTATGTTTAATCCATAGAGTAAGGATTTGCATAAACAGATGTAAACGATCCTAGAATAGCCAAATAGATATTCAGTGTATCTGTGCTGTCAAGCTTTGTTTGGTAGAATAGGTTGATGAGCTTGAGAGGGAGGATATCTGAAAATTGTGGGGATAATAATGAGAAAATGTGTTGAAAAGCACTGCTGTAGGCCAAATAGTTTTCTTTTCTGGTTTGATCTCAATTTTACCATAATGCATCAAAGAAAGTATTCCATTAGCTCCATGAAAAATTCCAAATGAGACCAAGAATTAGTAAAGTCCAGACATTTGCCTCAGATCAGAGAAAGGGGGGGGGGGGCGGGTGAGCTCCATGCAGGACACGCAGACTCAAATAGCAAAGACCTCAACACCGTTCACTCTTACCAAGCTGTAACCTTATTCATATTGGAAAGTGACTAGTAAGTCTGTAGAGAAGCGATGCAGCAGCATCTTGAAGCAATGGTGGCTCTTTCTTACCTCAGCTGTGTTTCCTGTTGTGCCGTTAGTTTGAGTAAGATGTTAACTGGGAACTGACTCTCACATGTGCTGTTGATGTTAGATCCTGGTTAGGCACAGGTATGTCACCATGGAAGTCTGTGGTCTGCTACTTCTCTTAATGTCTGAAACAGTAAAAATAAGAAAGTGTGTAATGATGACAATACATGTGTTAATGGCCATGTTCAAGAGGCTAAGATAGGAGGATCATGAGTTTGAGATTAGCCTGGACCTACATGGTAAGTTCAAGACCAGCCTGGACTACATAGTGAAATCACCCCCTCCCCCCAAAAAAGGGATGTTGAATGAATAAAGAGGATAAAAGGTAATATTTAAAGAAAAATATATAAGAGTCAAACTGAATTATTCTGTTTGGTGCTAGCAAGTACAGTATAGCTAGGACTTTTAGAAAGAAATAAGCACCAGTGATCAAAATGTAGGGTAAGATCATACCTACCACAGAGAGCAAGTTCTGGGTGGTCACTCTAGTTTAATGCAGAAACTGCCTCTAGCTACTAAGTCTCCAAATACATGACTTAATAGAGTTATACTCAGCATAGCTCATAGATTAAATCAGACTTAAGTTCCCATCCATCTTGAGCTGCTGACAAAAGGGAGAGGGCAGCAGCATTGTTGTTTTAGCCATCATGAGCATGACGTAGTTGAGAGGGAAACATTGATGGAGAAGTGCCTTCGTGCCTTCCTCATTCCCTTTGCTTTTTCACCTGGGAGTTCAGTGTAACTGTTAATGTTTGGGGTGGGGCTTGGGTGCTCTTAGGTATATTAATGCCTGAGCAGGTAACTGCCAGTCTCCAGTCCTTGTCACTTTGAACTAGAGAATTGAATTGATTAATATATTATACAAAACAGTGAATTTGTCTACCATTGCTATGTAAGGCATAGCCAGTGTACCCAGAGGAGGCATGCTCTTCCTATGTATCATGTTAGGAGTAGCTATGGACCTAAGTTTGTTTCTAAACTTCCTCTATAAGCAGATTTCAGGTTGCACACACCCTTATCGAATGAGAGTCAGGGCCCAAGAGAAGCTAAATATGTTCCAAGAGGTCCGTTTTGCTAGAAACAACCAGAAATAGACAAGAGCGATGATGTCACCAGCAAGCCCTCATTTTCTTGTTCCCTTTGGTAAGGAGCAGATCAGTGCAATAAATCAAAAAGTATGCAGCTCAGAAATTGACAGTGACTCTTCCCCCCTTTTTGGATGCTTCAAAGCATAGCGTATTCTCTCACCCTGTGCTAAATGGATGCTTGGGTGTATGGTCAGATATCTTTTTCTCTGAATTGTGGGTTTTAGGGTTTTTATTAAGCGGCCTTTTGGTTTGTCTTTGCTCCGAGTTATTCTTTTTCCACCACCCTGAAGCTTCTAAAACTTGATGAAGTAAATGTTAATGTTGGGAACTGGACACACACAGAGACACACACACACACACCATTGCCTGAGCAGGGCTGCTCACCAGCCCTCTTCATCAGTAAAGGTGAGTGCTTCAGGGCTTCTAATTACCAGCTTTCTGCCTCCCAACACTCAGCCTTGAAGAACCCTCTCAGCAGGAGATCCGTGTACTACAGACACTCCACTCCACACACTGCACTGAATGACCTAATGTAATTATTCCAAATTGAAAATCAGTTTACTCCAGCAGGAATATCTTGCCACCCCAAGCCCTTTTGAAGTTACCACCTTAGACACTGCCCTTCTGTATCTCACTACCTCTCACCAGAAGCAGGATGAAGGATGACCTGTTCCTCTGATGTGTTTGTTCCCTTACAGAATTGTACCATTGGTAGGGGGGAGCACCCTGCATGTGAAATCCATCCTTGGTCCTTGCATAAAAAGTAAGCTAAAAGGAAGTAAGTGTTCCTACTAGCTAATGTTTTCATGTTTCCACCTCCTTGAAGACAGGCCTGCTGCATCTCCTCGGTGAAGATTCTATTTCCTCTGCTTTCCTAAGCTACATGGAAATACCCCTGGAGTATTTTGTAAAGTACAGCAAACCATTGCTTTTCGCTTCCTTTGTAAGTGGACTTGCTATTCTAGGCAATGATGTGAGCATGCTGGGGCCAATTTCAATTTAGTCACATTGATTATTCCTCCTGAATTCCCCTCCAATGATTGCAGTGGTCCTCCTGAAACTAGAACTGAAATTGTATGGGAATCAAAAAGGAGAGCTGGCCAGAGGTGGTGGATTCAAAAGGCGATCTGGGGAAGGGTTGGTGTGTGTGTGTGTGTGTGTGTGTGTGTGTGTGTGTGTGTGTGTGTGTGTGTGTGTGTGTGTGTGTGTGTTAGAGGGGTTGAGTCTATCTTGTCAATGGAGGGATGGAATATCTTCACAATCTAAATAGGCATGGTGCCCTTTTGGTGTTAAGAGTTTATAAAAGACAGCGACACTGGGCAAACTAGACCACTCACATCTTTGAATTTGGACGGAACAGAGACTTTGCTCCATTGTTTTTTTATCTGTGTGGCCCCCTTTTGAGCTTTAAAGGGAAAAACAAATAGTCGCCCATCTCTGAAATGGCATGCGGTAAGATAACATCAGCTTTGAAACTGCAGAGTTGGACCAGGATAGCCCTACAGATAACCGTGAGAATAACAGGTTGTCCTGGTTTTATTCTGTGGAAGGAGGGCCAGAATCTTCCTCTTTCAAAAGGAGACCATATTCCCATGATGGGGCTGCATGTTGGACTAGGATAACACAGGGCTTTCAGGATGGTCTGGACCATAACAGAGAGTGCAGCTCATAATCACCTAAGGAAATGGCAAGTGTGTTCAATAGTTGTAAGTAAGGTGATTGTGAGTTAAAGTTAAGCCTTACTGCTCTTCTGCTTTGTTTCAAAGGAAGCTCAACACCGCCATGTCACCGCTGTTTCCACTTCCATTTCTAAGTCTGTAGCAACTCTGGGTGCGGGCATTGACACCCTTCCCCTGCTGGGTGTCCTGAAAGCCGTGTTTATCTCCCACCCCACTCTCTCCAGCAGGGCAGGGAGTGGGCTGAGGGCCTTGTCTCCTGCCTGGGATTCCATAATAACCCAACTCCTAGGTGCCTGATGATGAGGCAACTGACCAGAGAATGCTTGCCTGGACTTGGGCTGTGACTGGGATGGGCCTGAGGAGGCTTTGCAGTCAGATAAATCAGGGGCTGCAGGGGTGGGCAGGCAGGATTTCCTTGTTTTGGACTTTGAAGTGACAGCAGGAGGAAGGTGGGGGTCAAGGAGGCAGAACTGAGCCTGGGATGAGGGATGAGGAAGAGGCAGGGAAGATGGAAAGGGAGAGAAGCGAGGAGGCCTCCCTGGAGTAGCTGGGTAGCACCACACTTGGCTTCTGCCTCTGCAGCCTGAGCCTGACTGCCTCTGGAAGCACCTGAAGTCCTGACAGCTTTGTTTTCTGGGTAATCCTTGTGGGGGCGCTGCTGAGCATGTGCTTCAGGAACTGCCCTGCTGTGTCTTAAGAGCCTGTGCCAGACGAAGGAAAGGGATGAGGGCAGCTAGCATCCCTCGGGCTGTCTCTGCTTGGTGGCAGGGGTCATGGAGGATGCCTTTCTGTGGCTCCGGTGTATACAGAGCCAGGATGCTCTCCTCTCTGTGTCTGCTTCCTGTTCACTCCTTCCCCACTTCACTGGCTTGCTGCTACTTGGCAAGTGTTGGCTCACCCCACCCTTCAAGGAACCTGCGTAAAACTGAGCTCAGCTGGAAAAAATGGACCAAAAAGTGGGAGGTCCTTTTGTGCAGAAACCTATTATAAGCCATCTTTCCCTCCTAGCCTCCGGAGGTCCCTAGCTTAGGAAGAGGAAAATGAGGGTCCCACCCTTCCCTGGCCTTCTACACCAGTGTCTTCCTTTCAAGGCAGGAGGTTGCTCTGAAATGGAGAGAGCTAGCTTTTACCTGGATGCCCCTAAGTACCCTGTAGCTCCAGTTTCCATGGTTTCCTGCCTACTCACAGGAAATGTAACTCTTAGCACGCCTGTCTGCCAGAAGCAGTTTCCTCCCAGCCGCCAGAGTGGATCCGCATCCTTGGCTGTGCGAGTTCATGTCTGGGTTAGCAGGCTCGTGGAGACCCTGTGGGGAGTTTTGGAGTCCCCAGTGGTTCCACCTGCTCCTCAGATGAACACTGCCCAAACTTTGCTCTTGTAGTCACGGAGCTTCAAGGTTTGGCACTTCTGCAGTGTGTGATATTTAGACTCTAGGCTCTACCCTGAGATCGTGTGTGAAACAAGCCATTGTCACCATCATATGATTCTGTTATGGCATGCCTCAGTGTAGGCTGGGCTCTGTATCCAGTTCTTGACTCTGTTCGCACTTTTGATACACGTAACCAGTCAGCAAATACATAGAAACACAGTGAGAATTGTCTGCTGTGCACAGCCACCACATAAAATGGTAGAATTGAGTTGGGGGCAGTCTAGGGCTTTAACCCTGCCTGTGCAGATGTACTCGGTAAAACTTCTCCATGACTGTATCTACCACCAACCGTAGAGCCAGATGTGGGTGAGACTTGGATCTAACATTCACAGAAACAAAATTCATCTTACATAAATCCTATAAGATATAGTATGAGGTGACAGACTGAGGCCTGGTAGGTGATTTAGAGTCAGGTATGGCCAGACACTTTGAAGTAAATTAGCAACCTAGTGTCATATCTATTAGAGCTTTCAAAGTGGAGACTGGGGACATTTACATTCAGCCCTTCCCACTTAGTAATTGAATGGACTTGGCAAAGTAGCCAACCCTCCCTAAGCCTCATTTTTCACACCTTTAAAGTGATTTGTTTTGTGTAGACATGGACTTGAAGCAGTTAGCTCGGGGCATGACACATAGTAAGTGCTGAGCTAGGCGTGGTAACATGGGGTTGCAATTTCAGCACGGGGAGTCTGAAGCAGGAGGAACACAAGTTTGAATCTTTGCTGAACTCTCAAAGGAAAAGATCAAAACAGATCTCCCAAGGAGGTTGGTGGAGCTATTGTTTTGCACACGAGTGTTCCCTCCTATTTTTAGTAAACATTTTTTCAGTTCTATGGATCAGTGTTCTGGGGAGTCAGTCCTTCACACTCTTGACTGCAGTTTACCATTTCTCTAATTGTCTGCTTACATGCATACGTGCATGCCTTAAACACATGTAAAATGTGTGTCTGTCCTGTGTATACATGTTACATGGTTAATCATGTATACCCCCAGAGCTATCATACCATTCTGTGTCCTCTTTAGCTGTGCCTTTCTTTTCACTGAGGCATTGAAAGTAAGTTGCAAGCGCAAGTCCACTTCACCTTTTTTACTGATTTCCTTCCAGGCTACTGCTACTTTGGGTGTCAGCTGTTTTCTTCCTGTGGCTTTCTGCAGAGTGACACATTAGGTTAAAGGCACGCACATCTTAAAAGCTGGGTCTCCAGTATTTGGATTTCCAGTATTTGTCCCACTTCTAAGATCTGAGTCTTAAACTCCATCACCGTTGACCGTCCTGGCAAACTGAAACCAGTGTACGTATTACTGTTATGGCCCTTAAAGACCAGACTTCTGGACAAGAAAGGACTAGTGAAAATTGCAGATATGGTGACCATGGTGACACATCCTCCTGTAAAGAGCTTATAAACCAAGGGCCTTTTAATCAATGACATCACTCCATCAGATTTTGTTTCCATTGCTTATTATTATAGAGAACAAGATCTTACTTAATGTTTCTTTCCTTTCATGTTTTTATTTCTTCTTTCTTTCATTTCGTTTTTTATTTGATAGTCTAGGGATCAAACCCACGGGCTTTCAGATGTCTATTAAGTGCTCCATCACTGAGCCACAGCCAGCCATTTATCCCTCAGTATTTCCAACAGCACACATTTGGGAGTTAGCTTGATACTGTGGGTGAGGTTCTGGTGTTGCTTAGTAGCATAGAGATGGATATGGGAGAAAACAAACAAAAATATTACAGCCATTCAGTTCTTTATTTTTAAACTTTTTAATCTTTGAGATTATAAACTGATTGCATCATTTCTCTCCATACCCCTCCCCACTCACCTTCAAATTCATGGTATTGTTCTTCATTGTCGTTACTCGCATATATGTACTTGTATAGGCATATATAAATTCCTAAATATAATTGTTGAGTTCATGTAGCGTTACTTGTATGCATGTTTTCAGTATTGACCATTAGGTACTGAACAACCAATTGTGGTGTGCCCTTCCCTTGGGGGGACCACCCACCCACCCTACCTCCACCCCGGCTCCCAGCTTTACACATTTGCCTGTAGTTCTTTGTGTAAGGTTGCGGTCTCATGGACATCTTTCTCCAACTAGTCTGGCATCTTCACTGATGTCATCTTTGTCCAGCCCAGTCTGGGCAGTCCTGTTGATGAGACCTTATGGCTGTAGCTTCTGGTGTTACTAGGAGATAATAATTTCACAGCGATATCCCTGATCCCCTGGCTTTTCCGGTCTTTCCTCCACCTCTTCCTCAGTGTTCCCTGAGCCTTAGGTAAGGGAATGCTTTGTAGATGTATCCGCTATGACTATGGTTTTCTGCAATGATCTCCATCTGTTACAAACAGAAAGTTCCTTGATGAAGGGTGAGACCTACACTTATCTGTGGGTTAAGGACAAATGTTTATACATTATTATTAGTGATTATGCTGGTTTAGTAAATTAGTGGTTTTAGATTCTCCTTTAGTAACCTTGATTTCACTAGCACTGAGTAGTTAGCTAGGTTTACAGGCATTGTTTCTCTTTTGTTGAGCAGCTATTCTTTTATTCTGGGCATCTTTATATAGTTTCCAGACTCAAATCATCACGGCCAAATTAACTAACGCCTAAGGTAGGTTCGAAAGGTCAGCATTGGACATGAGGAAGACAAGGCTTTTATAGCTCAGGGGTAGGGGGTTTCCAAGTAGGGTATTTGGCAGGCATAATAGGTAGGGTTACAGGAGCAGAACATAAACAGACCAGGTTATTCCTAGTGACTTCCTGAGACAAAGACACAGCTGCAATCTGGGCCATGTACAAAGGCACAAACAAAGGTAGGGTTGCAAGATGGCATAAACAACTGTTTGAAACAAAGACACGATTGCCATTCCTGGAACAGCAGTACAGAACCATGTGTAGTTAAGGTGACAGGTGTAGCATAGCCCAGCCCTTGAGAAACAGATTTAATCATAAATAGGAATGAGCCTAGTTTGTCTTCATTGTAAGATGGCTTTTAAGCCCTAGATGGAGGCAGGCTGGCTCTTCACTGCGCCATGGGGACTACGAAGCTCAAGGTGGAGGCCAACTGGCTCTTCACTGCACCACTGGGGACCACGAAGCTAAGCCCTGCCTTGCTTCTGTTCTTGCACATCCATCCTTCCTTCTCGCAGCAGCCTGGTTATTGTGTCCCATCAGCATGGCTGCATTTGCTGTTGCCATGAGGAAGAACGGAGAGGGTCAGTTATCAGTAAATGTGTGATTCTATACTGTGGATGAACTCTGGACAGATGAAGGGCTGGCTTTACGTCTCAGCTGCTCTGAGGCAGCTTTCTGAAATGCACTATCAAGTCAGTGTTTGTTGGGGGAAAAACAGTGATAATTCTATCTTAGATTAATCAATATCTACAGTATTAAAACTCCTTTTCACACAAGTAGGACTGTAGCTAAGTTGGTAGAGTACTTGTACAGTATACACACAGCCCTGAGTTCAGCCCCAGGCCCTGCATACATCATGATTGGTGGTACATCCATCTCTAACCCCAGGGGATGTGGACTGGAAGATAAGGACTTAAAGGTCATCTTTTGCTACGTAGTGGTGGTTTTGAGGCCAACCTGGGCCACATGAGACCTTGTCCCCTAAACAAAAACAAACAATCCTTTTCAATATAACACAGGTCATTTAGGAAACGAATAAAAATTATAAAACTCTATTTTTCAGGTTTTAGTCTATTCTTGTTTTTGGAGCCATGAGATTCTCTTTCTGTTGGGTACTTGTTTGGGTACTGTAGGTATACAGCATCCTCTCACTTCTATTATGAAGCAAGAATATAGAACTGGAGCTAGCGAGGGACTCCTATAATCCTAGCACCTGTGAGGCAAAGGTAGAAATCAGGACATCAAGGCTGGTCTCGCCTACAACAGTGAGTTCAAAGCCAGCTTGGTCTGCGTTAGATGCTGTTTCCTCTAAAACAAAACAAAAAGTAGTATATAAACCCAAAAGGAATGTAAAATGCCAACGGTGATACATACTTCTGTGGTGCATAATAAAGCAGCATGAACTGACAGAGAATAAAGGGCACATTGCTATTTTAGATAGAGTAGTCCAGTTGCAAAGATAAATTAAGAAGTCTTCTGTTGGTTGTGATTATTAGCTTAGCTACTGAATGTCTGAGTTGTCCTGGTGTGCTGTTTCTGACTTCCCTCTGAGCCTATCTGATTGCTAAGCGCTTTCAGAGTGTGATTTGATCGCATGTTTTTCATCGATTCATGAAGAAGCAATGATGCATTTTCTTCTTGAGTGTCAGTGCAGAGAGGGAGAGCGGCTGCCCTAGTAGCAGAGCTGATCCTGCTTTGTCTGAAGCCCCTTAGAATGCCTCGCCAGTGACCAAGAAGTTCAGGGTTCTCTAGGTTCCTAAGCCTGGAAGGAAAATACCCTTGATAAACTGAACTACTTTATACACCATTGGTGTATATGCTGGATTTCTGTTAAGGACCACCTGTTATGTTTTTAGAAAATGCACCATGCTGGGCATCCGCTTCACATGCAAACTAGCTATACACACCCCGTCCAAAGCAGGGGGAGCCAACTCCATTGTGTTTCCAGCAGCCTGCAAAACTGTGCCCTGCCTTTCATACCCAAGTTGTACTACAGAGTTACTTAACTAACATATGTTTCCTTACACTCCTGTTATTGAGCACATATGCCTTGGCCCACAATCACAAATGCAGATACAGGTTAAAAGGACACAGCTTTCCCAGGGGGGTGGTATTCTTGTTCCCTAGAGAATGGTATATTCCTTTCAGATGGCCCTTGGCAGCATATGGAGAAAGTTCATTTTCTATTTGATGGTAGTTTATATGTGTGCATGTGTATCTTGTTTTCTTAAGAGGGGTGTGTGTGTGTGTGTGTGTGTGTGTGTGTGTGTGTGTGTGTGTGTGTGTGTGTGTGTGTGAAAGTAGCTGTTCTGAGTTCGTCTATCTTGAACATAAATTGAGTTCCAGCTATATGGTTAAATGAGATTGCAGTCTCTAGCAGATCTTACTGATTGAAGAGAATCACATTGATGGTGTAATTAATTTTTTAGTTCAATTACATACTTCTTTTAGAAGCCTTAATATTTTATCTGCCAGATTTCTGAGAATCTAACATGGTGTGAGTCTCACTCTACGTGATTGATTTTTGAAGATACATTTCAGAAAGTACTTGGCATGGAAGACAAATGTTTTAGGATTCAAGAGAGGAAAAGATCAGAAGAAAGGTGCTCTGTGCCCTTCAGCCTGAGTGAAGGACAGCCCCTGGGTTTGTGTCATGGAAAGCATTATTCCTGGTCTGTTTTGACCATTGCTCTCATGGTTCCCAGCAGTGCGTCCTGGTTTTCCTGTGTGTTGGTAAGTGTGCAGAGGGTCTGATCATTGTTGTGGTAGTGACTTTTCCTCTCACCTCATACTCCCTTAGTCTGCACCAGAAGGAAAGGATTGGAAAGTTGATTTGGAAACATTTGAATCTCTTGCCAGTCCCCTGAGTTTTGCTTTTCTTACAAAGTGTAGCCAGCCCGGAGGCTCCGGTTCGGAATCCGCCCATCTTCGGTGCTTGCCACCTACCTCTTCCTCTCTTACACTGGTTGAACATTCAGCTGTGAGGAGATGCAGGTGGAGAGTACAGTCCATAGAGAATTGCGAGCATAGCATGAGAGACTGCGGTGGCGGATGCTGTAACAGCTGTCAAGCATGGTGACACAGTAGGAAAACACCAGAGTCTCTCCCTACTTAAGAGGGTCGAGCAAGACTTTCACAGGGAAAATGTCTGCCTTATTTCAGTAGGAGTTTATCGGAGAGAAGAGGAGGGAGGATCTTATACACAGGAGTGGTGGCAGCAGGAAGGCACCATCAGCATCACAGTATGTGGCTTATTGTGAGCCACAGACACAGCTCCATACTGTTCCCTGTGGCTGTCTGGGATTCTCTTTAGAGGTTTCTACTTAGGTGAAGCCAGGGTTCCCAACTTTGTCACAGAGAAGAGTGTCAGTCTGAAGTGAAGTTGGATTCTCTCATAGATGAGAATGCAGACAGTAGGGAGGGAGAGATGGTCCTTGGCAAAGGATTGTACGTGCACACCAAGACGTGTCTGTAGGTTCTCAAAATAGAGTCAACAACTTGGTGGCATACACCTGTAACCCAGCACTCGGCCGATAGAGGCAGGAGAATCAGCAGTTCAAGGTCTATCTTGCTTGATTACATCCAAGTTCAAGGCTGAGAGAAAGAGAGACAGAGACAACACTGACTAAGTACCTTGATGATAGCTGTACATAACACTTTGGTAGCTTCTGAGGTTATATTGTTCAGTTTCTAAGCTTCAGTATTTTTCTTCTCTTCCTCTCCCATCTTCCCTTTATCCACCCCACACCCTGCGCTGCAAGAACCTTCTTTTTTTTCTTTTCCTCTCTTCCTCCTCCCTCCCCAGTAAATGAGGCCCTAGGGTCATCCCTGAGTATCACTAGACAGGATCTCAGGCTTTTAAGACAGGAACATGGTCTGAAAGGGTTGAAATCATCTCACTGTGCTTATCACAAAGGGATTAAGGCATGTTTCTATTGGAAGATGGTGCATAATTGTGACATTCTCAGAAAGATACAGGTTTCTATCCAGGACAGGAGTAAAATTAAATTCAAAGATCACACCCTCTGGCCATTATCCTGGTTTATGCTGTTTAATACTTCAGCTAGACTCTGGGGTGAGGGACTTCTTTCCTTTTCCCTTTAATTTCTTCTGCCTATAAGGGTAGAAAAAGTGGGTTTTCATCCATAGTGTAAAGATTGAAGATGGCAAGCCAGAGCTATCCTTAGCAACACCCTCATTGCATATACAGCTCTTTGTATTGAATCCCAACTCATTCTGACGGTAGAAGAGAAAACTTCCTGGTTACTTGATAACAAGAACTGAAGGGACTGTCTTTAAGCATTGGCCAGATCTAGGGGCCCAGAGCACACTAGAGATTTACCCTGACTCTCTGATCTGTCTTCTGTTGTGTTGAGTTCATCTAACTACATTCTAGTTACATGTCAGGTGGGAATGCACTGTTTTTGACAGTTCTACAACCCATCCCCTAGACCTTAATGACAAGTTTCTTTATCTCAGTGTTTACAACCCAAGCCCTCTATTGAATTCAGCCAGATTTATCTGGGTCATGTGGCCACTCCAGAACACTCTGATTGGAGAGTAGGATCTGTGCTGGGCAAGGTTGGGCTCACTTGACCCTCAGGACCTGGGAGCTGTAGCAGGAACCCAGATCATGGAGACCAGAATGAGGTGCTTTATTTGCAACACCCGTTTCGGGCTGCACTTTGAGAGGGATTGGCTCTTTTTGTAAGCACAGAGTTCTCATAACCGTCTTTTGTAGGGGCCCCCAAGAGAGGATCCTTCCTTCTTTTAGTTACCCGATGTCTGGAAATATTAAACAGAAAATCCCAGATGTAACTTTTGGGTCACATACCCCCTGAGTAGCACGCTCTGAAGTTTCACTTCGTCCCAGCTACCACTGTAAATAAATTGTTCCTTGGTCCCGTATATCCATGCTGTATGCTATGCTCACCAGTTAGTCACTTTGTAGCTAGTGTGTCAGACTGACTGGCAATGGTATTTTAGTGCTTGATAAGGAACTGTCAGTTGACTTAGTAATCACCCCAAAGATGGTACTAATGGTGCTGAGAACTGGGGTATGACAAGTGTTTCTTTCAAAAGATAAATGTTCTTGGCTTAATAAGAAAAGGAAACAATTATATCCTGAGATTATAGGAGTCTACATTACAGTAAAATCTTTCAAAAGAGGCCTCATTCACATATTATAGTTATTAAGTATTCTGTTTCACCACTATTAATTATTGATCTTTATTATGTCTAATTGAGACATTAACTTTATCATATTAATTTTAGATCTTACAGGAGAAATGATTAGGGCAACAAAGATAACCTAGAGTACTGATCCAGCACATGTGTGTACAGCAGACACAAAATCAGGAGAACCTGCTGGCTAAAAGGTCAAAGACCTAAAATGTTGCTGTCCTTACGATCAGATTCCTTTCTTGGGGGACCCTCAGCAGGACTTCAGGCACTGGCTAGCTTTTCTGTTTCCTTTCAAAGTGTCCCCCATGCTGTGAGCAAATCACTGAGTGGGTACAATTCTAGCACTCAGTGTATATTCTTAAAAATCCCACATGGTCCTTGGATCTAAGCCAACTTCCTCAGCTGCTGTTTAACCAAAGCAGCAGCAATCAGGATGATTTTGACTATAAGCTGTCAAGGAAAAAAAATCTTGAGGTGTCATAATTAAGACAAGTGATTACCTAACTGATCTCTATTTTAAGAAATATTAATTTTCATTTTGCCAAATTCAGACTTTGGCTTTTTCTGTCCTTGTATCACCCACTCAAACGTCAATGTATAGAATAGTAGCTTGTGATGGTGTTTGACTGCCATTGATAGTTTCGTTTCATTGGACAAGATGGGAGGAAGCATTGGAAGTCTTTCCAGATTGCAAAAGTTGCAAGGCTGGTTTTCCTTGGGTGAAAAATACTTGCATCCTTTAAGGAATGCAGTTGAGTCCTTTCTCTGTTCTCTTCCTTGAATGAAAATTCACATGTGGGGCTTGTGAGGCCTCCACCTCTTGCTTCTGTCCCTGGCTTCACGCAGTCAGAAGCATCCATTGGAGCTGGGAGTTTACCTGCTGCTGTCTTTCTCAGATGGGAGAAGGGGGTCCCCATGCATCTTCAAAGTTAACAATTTGATCTTCTCCCGAGACGGTCTTCCCTTTGAAGAGCTGTTCATTCTCAGGCTTCTAGGAGGGGAGAAAATTATTTTAATGACCTGTTATTAGAAATATCCACTATCATCAGACTTATTTTCATCTTTCAAATCCCTTTCAAATTCATGGGAAGAAATGACAGTAACATCCCCTGGGGAACAAGAACAGCATGGAGAAGGAACTGGCCTGGGCTGACTTCTCCTGCCAACCATATTCAATTTTGCCAGGGTTATTTTTGCCCTTGGCAATCTTCTTCCTCCCTAATTGCAGGGCCATATGGTGTTTTGTGGTTCCCCCCCACTCCCCGCAAAGCGCATGTGCGCGCGCGCACACACACACACACAGAGCCTTCCATTCAGTTTCTGTCTTCTGTTGCACAAATTACCTGCCGTGGTGCTTGGTTTCAGCAGACTCAATCTTAGATGCCTTGCGGCTTCCAAATCCTAAAAATAGGAGCCGAGGCTTCCTGCAGATGACTCCGTAGTGAACAGGAGTAAAGACAGTGGGTGAGAGATCGTGAAGCAAGATCGACTTTTGGAGGCAACAGACGTGGATTCAAATCCTGGCACACATCAATCTCAGTAACAGTGAACATTTGCTGAGGGCTTACTGTCTGCCTGTGTTCCCAGCCCTGTGAATCATGCTAGTTCTCAAAACACTGAAGCTAGTGGCTCTTGCTCAGTCACACGGATCAGGTCAGTTTCCAGCTACAGTCTTTCCAGATCTACATTCTAAAATGCTGTCTCAAGTGTCTTCTTTTTTTAATGACTTGTTTATTTACTATCTGTTTATTTATTTATTTATTGCTTTATTGTTTTATGTGCATTGGTGTTTTGCTTGTGTGTATGTCAGTGTGAGGTTGTTGGATCCCTTGGAGTTACAGGAGTTACAGACAGTTGAGTTGCCATGTGGATGCTGGGAATTGAAGTGGGGTCGTCTAGAAGAGCAGTCAGTGGTCTTAACTGCTGAGCAATCGCTCCAACCCTATCTTAAGTGTCTTATTGTGTGTACATGTGTATGTGGTGTGTGCGCGCATGTGGAAGTCAGGTCAATTCTAGGTGTTTGCTCAGTTGCCCTCCATCTTTTTTTTTATTACTTTTATTTATTCATTTGTGTATGTGAATGGGTGTGTGCATGTCACCATGTATGTGTGGAAGTCAGGACAGCATGCAAGGGTTGGAGTTGCCAGGCTTCAGTGATCTCAAGCTTTGCCTGTGGCTAGAGAACCTCTTCTAAGCTGGTGACCGACCACAAATGTTCTTCATAGTCCAAGTATTGGATTTGTAAAAACAATGCAAGCATCATGGGCAATCATATGTCATTGCAGGCAGGGCTGGATTGGATGGACCTAATACTTGGCATGATGTCTCAAAATTTTCAAGTTTCATTTTCAATGATCTATCTTAAGTGATCAGGAAATGGTCAGAACCTCATGGGAAAGTCCTTGTTCAAGTGCTCTGAGTATTTTGATAGAGCTGCCCCTTGAAGGAACATTTGGTCTTGTTAAAGGGACACATGTCCCTTTCTATGAGCTTTTCAGAGTCTTGCATGTTATATTCTTAGGCTCTTTGAATCCTGAAGCATGGTTTTGACAGACTGACATTGTAATGATAGGATTTTTTAGTAGGTGGATATTTAATGGCATTCTGGAATTATATTTTGGAATTTGTTAATATTTTATGATAGTAGAATCCCTGAAAAAGTATTGTAGTGTGGTATAAAACTGGATTCCAGCTCATAGAGGTTCAAGTGGAAATGTCATGGGGGTTGTCGGGTTACAGGCAAATGTATAGCTCAAGTAACAACTGTGACAACAGACTTGATATTCTTTTTTTCCCCCATATTCTTTTATTTTTGCATTAAAAAAAAAGAGTTACATTTCCTCCCTCAGACTTGATATTCTTTATCGTATCCATGTAAGGCCACGGATCTGCATTGGAACAGATAAGTTGATTCTTCTAGAGACTAGTGTGATTCCTGGATTTAGTGAAGGAGAAAAATATAGTTTGTACTCAGAATTTATTAAGGAGTACGATCACTAATGACCTTGTTTATGTGTCAGGCACTGCTGGCTACTTCATAAGGGACTAAACTGTTTTGTTCTTATAGCAAACCAAAGGCATGAGAATCAGCGTCTCGGTTTTCAGTGGGGGAAATAGAGCCTTCTAGAAGCTACACTCAGTTCAGTAGCAAGGTTGGTGGAATTCTAACATTGTGCCATATTCCTGTGTGGAGGAGTTTTGTGATGTAAGAGAGCAAAGTCAATCCTGACATGGGTAGCAGTGTGATAAACGTCTGGCAGTCACCTAAAATACCCCTCTGAAGACTACCTTTTCTGACGTTACCTTGTTGATAG
This sequence comes from Ondatra zibethicus, assembly GCA_004026605.1. Taxonomy (NCBI): domain Eukaryota; kingdom Metazoa; phylum Chordata; class Mammalia; order Rodentia; family Cricetidae; genus Ondatra; species Ondatra zibethicus. Next base: position 216,544 of record PVIU01001082.1, on the reverse strand, counting down.
TTACGGTATTGGCCTTGCTTCAGGTATTCAGTTTATCTGTGCCATGTGTTGGGTCCTATTATTTGTTCACTGCTCAAACATTTACTGAACACCTAGTCAAGGCAGGCATTCTCACACATCTGTGCTATTACGTAAACAAGGAAAATGTGGGCATGACTTGATGTTGTTTAGAAGATTACAGTTGTGGAGTTGAGAGTATCAACCAGTGATAATGGAGAAAGAAGGAAGGCCTTACTAACAAAAGAAGTATGGCAAAGGCAACTGTAGCATACATTAGCCTCTATGAGTGTTCTGCATAACTACTATTATTTATTGTGTTTAAATGTTTTGGGTGTGTCCAACCCATGGCCTATGGGATATATGTGGCCAAGGAAGGTTATGCATGTGGGCCAACACAGAATTCTAAAATTACTTAAAACATAATGTGATATTTTGGAGGGCAGAGGGTTAGTCTTCTGATTGCACACTTCTTGAGCTTTAACATTGTAGATGGCATTGTTGGTATCACAGTGTCAGAAAGTTGGGACTTTCTGCTCTAGTCCACCTTTAGGTTTATGTGCAAAACAGTTGAAAATAGATGTTCAGCAAAAACTCATGCATGAGTGTTCATAGCAGAACATTATTCACTGTAAGCAGAAGGTGTAAGCAACCTAAATGACCATCAGCTAATTGATGGGTAAGTAAACTGTAGTATGTGTAGGGGAGAGAATACCACTTAGTCCTGAAAAGTGTTGAAGGGCATGCTGCAGGGTGGACACATCTGGAAAACGTACCGTGTGGAAAAATGCTGAGCACAGAGAACCATCTTTTTTGTCATTCAATTGATGTGAAAGAGATAGACTATACAAAGCTTAATTAGGTAAATCTAGGAGCTGGAGGAAGAGGGGAACATGGATTCTTAGCAGGTTTGTGCTGATGAAATAGGCACAAATGGGGTAGTGATGATGGCTGGGCACATTGTCCATATGTTGTCCCAGGATCATACATTTGAAACAGTGTAATTTTTTTATTTTTGGTTATATTTTTTGTTTGTTTTTGTTTTAGCCACAGTTATGGGAGGAGTCTGTTCTCGACCTATTTCTTACAACTTGGGATCAGTCTGTATTGTAGAAAAGTATATACTCCAGGTAGACATGAGCTAGCCCCAGTGTTTGTGAATGGCAAAATGACACTGGTACAGTGACCACATTTCCCTGCGGAGAAAGAGCATAGAAGTGGGAACTGATATTTGTAGGGTGTTTGCTCTATGCCAGCCCCACGCAGAGAGCCTAGCTGGGTTATCAAATTTAAATGGCCCAGCAGCCTTTGCGGTGAGTGGTGCTCTCTTCATGTTGCAGAATCAGTAATTGAGATGCAGGTGGCTCTGTAACCTGTCCAGTAGCCTGTGGAGACTTAGTGTTGGTGAGTGCCAGGTCCATTGGCTAGTCTACACCAGGGGAACTGCTGTGCGTCTTCAACTTAGCAGAGAGATGGATTGTGCAGTGTTAGGTAGATCTGTATCCGTTGACTTGGAGTAAAAGAAAAGCAAAGCGAAAACAAGGGACTTCTGTCCACTTGATATGAAGCCAGTATTCCATTCTTTCAAAGGCTTCAGTTTTTCACTGATATAAATGATGGTATTGGAACAAAGATTAAATAAGCACATTTTGTTAACCTGCTATCTTCCTTTTGCCTTTTGTGTATATGTGTGTAAGTGTGTTCATGTATGTGTCATGACACATATGTGGAAGTCAGAGATCATTTCTCACTCCCCAATGTGTTTGCATGAGGGCCCCAATTATTCAGCACTGTGTATGCCAAACGAGCAGCTCTGCAAGGTTTGGAGGATTCTCATGACTCCACCACCCATCTTGCTATAGAAACAGTGAGATTACAGATGGAAACTACCACAGTGGGATCTATGTTTACCTCTGTGCTTTGAGAAACACCACGACCAAAAGCAACCTGGGAAGAAATTGATTCCTTTCATCTTAAAATTCCAGGAAAGTCAGGCAGGAACTTGAGGCAGGAACCCGTGCAGAGACCATCAAGAATGCTGCTTTCTGGCTTGCTCTCCATGACTTGTTCGAGTGTTGTTATAACCCAGGGCCACCTACCTCGCACCATTTCCAGTAAGCTGGGCCTCCCACATCAGTCACTCATTAGGAAAATCCCCATTCCTACAGGCCAATCTGATGGGAGCAAATCTCCCTTGAGATGCCCATACTTCCCAGGTGACTCTAGTTTATGTCAAGTTGATAGAAACTAACCAGACCATGGGCTCTGGGGATTCAGACTCAGGTCCTCACAATTGCATGGGGAGAACAAGAGCTTTGCTCACTGAGCCATCTCCTTAGAACTTACTGGCTTAAAATCTCTGTACTGTTTCAGTTGAGCCCCACCCCCAAATAATACTATAAAAGATGTTACTCTAGGGATTGATAGCCCCCGTTTTCTGTGAGGCTCCCAGTTTGGCACTTGGAGTTCTCTGAAATATATTTAACTTTGAGAGTCAAACTGGGTGTGTAGAGGTAAGACCTCACCATGTCCTTGTGGTGGCATTCTATGCTCAGGAAACAGAAAATGCTGGAACTGAGACCTGGGCTTCTGCTTCTTACAAAGATAGCGAAAGGCCTGTGACTTTTCCTCTGAAGTTTCTGCTCAAGAGCATTAATTTTGAATGATGATTTAAGAAACCTGGATATTTACCTGATGAAGCGAATACACAGAATGTGAGCATCCTGGAACAGAATGCCTCTTCAGAATACTTTAAAGCCCACCTTTTTGTTTGTTTTGTCTTATGCATGTATTATAGGTCTCAAATCCAGACCTTGAAATTTTTTTCCTTTCTGGATCCAAATGCTGGTGGCATTTGAAGGTCTCAGAACTTAATGTTGACGTTTGGTTACGGTAAAGCAAGAGCTGTGGGTTTGATGGCTGTTTACATTTTTAACCTTTTGAAGAGTATAGGAATATTGAATCACTAATTAATCCATACTGCCACTTGCAGGAATGCCTCCTTCAGGGTACTGGAAGAGCTGGGGTTCTGTGGAAGGTCACCTGGAGACTCCCTCATATCATTCTCATCCCTTTGAAGGGATAAGAAGGTCAAGCGCAGCTAACTGTCTAGGCATAGTGGAGAACAGGGCTTTTCAGTTGATGACCAGCTCTAGTATGTACATTGTGTTCTTGGAGTGATTTGGAGCAAATTTCCATAGAGAGGAGAGTTCATTATCAGATTCTTGTTTTAATACTGTCATGATAGCAGCTGCAGCACCTGTGAACTAATTTACATGCTGGTAAAGCGTTCTGGACAGCTTGGTAGCATAGTTACCACATAGTGTTTGTTGCTAGGCCAAGTGAAGCTTTTGCTACAGGTGTGCTCATGGGACCCATCTCCCCGACGTGGTTACATTTCAGATGAATTACATACAGGAAGTATTCATTCCAGTGATACCCCATTTGTTTTACAGGCAAGTACTTTAATTGAGCAGCCACTTTTGGCAAAAAAGGGGGGGGCAAGAGAAACAACACATTTACAGTAAAATGAGTTGGGGGGGGCAGAAAAGAAAATGAAACACGTAGGTAATCCCCCTAACAGTAGAGTGCAGTAGCAAACATCGCCCATTCCCAGTAGATCAGTTAGACATCGAAAATCAAGGTACAAGGGTTGACTGTAAGGGAAGTTTCTAAAGAACTAATTATATAGATCAAAAGCCTCTCTCTTGTTTTTGCAAGAATCGGGAAGCCCTCTGCTGAACATCACATTTTCTAAGTTCTTTGAACTCCTTTTGGCTGAGATTTGGTGGCATTACTCTAATTCCCAGGATGGTAAGCCATGAGGATGGGCTTGTGGGATGTCGTGATCCGGTAAATCCTTACACAGCATGCCAGTGGATGTCCGCCACTGAGCCCGAGGTTGTAATTAGGCACATTCTGCCGGTGGAGAATTGACAGGGCGGTTGTTTCATCCCTTTGTTTCTTTCCACACACTTTTACAATGCAGGGGCTCTCGATAACTGTAATTGGAGCACTGTGCGATACGATCTAAGTAGTTAATTCATTTATTCCAGACAGGAGCATGCTGGAAGTGCTGATGCCCTTCAGTTTCACTTTCTTTGAAGCTAAGTTCAAGGTCTCGATAAGTCATCCTTCTAAGCAGCATATTTGGATTTCTCAGATCACTTTGCTTATTCGGTGAGAACAGAATTGTTAAGCATCGTGAGTTGATGTTAGTTCCATGGGTCCAAGAGGCCTGTGGCATGAGCTGGTTAGAGCAGCATTTCTCCTCAGATTATCCAGGCACTGGGGGCAGCGTGCTTTCTTCTAAAGAGGAGAAAGGACAATAGAAAAAACCCACTGAGAACTGATGTGGTCTGTAAGAACCGTGTTGAGTGGATGAGGGTATCTTGCCTTGGGTTTGACCCAAGAAGATATTCAAAGATGAAGGGACTTTGCCTCCAGAGAAGAAGGTGGCAGTGAGCTAGAAAGATGTCCCTTGTAGCAGTGTGTGCATTTGACTCTAAGAAGTTCTGAGCGGGTATTTAGAGAAGCTAGGGGGTGGAGGTCAGTGAGGGACAGTTTCAGGCATGGAGCACCTGTGGACCTCGAGCACCAAGGCACTGCTTTTCCATGGCAGATGTGAGGCTGCACCTCCATGACCTGTGGCTCGAAGGGCATCATTTGCAGATTATTAATGAGCTGTGCTGGGAGATTTGCCAGGTTTTGTCTTATGCTTTCCTGGATCTCTGCCAGAGTCTGTGGGTGAGATACAATTTCTAAAGGGAGCTGTATGATGCTGAGAGAGGGTGAGAAGGTGGGTGACCACAAGAAATCCTGTCTGCCTGCCATTTCAGACTTCCACCTGTGGTGACCTGCAGAGCCTCTCGTTATGCAATAAGGTTCAGACTTACTAGGGCAGCAGGGTATGGTGGGCTGACCTCAGGCTGGGCAGCATGTGGGCATTGTTTTTATACCCCCAATATTTGCCTGGTCCCGGCCAAGCTAGCTCATCTGTGCTGCAGGAATCCAGTGATACCCTAAGACTCCTGTGCGTTTGCTTTAGGAATTTGTCAGAAGACTCCCTCCCCCCCTCCCCCGCCACATGCCTATTGCTGTGCTGTAGGGAAAAGGAAAGCAATCACACTGGAGGTGAGTGTTTAAGTCCTGTGAAGTGCCAGGTCCTAAGTAAGAGGAACCTTTGGTTCTCTCGCAGTCAGAAATTCTCTTTTTCTCTGTCTCTTCCCTTTCCTCTCTCTCCCTCTTCTTTTCTCCCTCTAGCTTTTGGAGACAAGCTGGCCCCAGCTATATAATTAACATTAACTTGAGATCTGTGATGTCCATGGCTCTCACATCAGAGTTTCTTTGGTAGCAGGGTAGATAGCAGGTCACCCTGGACATCTGTAATAATCCTGCAGTAGAAGAATTTGCACTTGTTTTCTTGAGTGGTATAAAAATATAGACAGTATATTAAGTTCTTGAGAATGATTTGTCTTTCTCAGTGGGCTCAATGATTTCCAGATCATCCCAATGGTGAGAATTATTTCTTTCCATACTTGTGCGATTGAGCCCAGATCATCCCAATGGTGGGAATTATTTCTTTCCATACTTGTGCGATTGAGTCCAGATCATCCCAATGGTGAGAATTATTTCTTTCCACACTTGTGCACTTGAGCCCTAACTTACATAACAGTTTCCAAGCATGCAAGACAAAGAAAACCACTTAAAACCAAAATCCCTCCTGAAGGGCTCCCAGCTTTGTACATTATCTAGTGTTCTATAAGGCAAGATGCTCATGCTGACATGTATGTGGAACAGAGACTGCAGGGAAGTACCACCCAGCTGCAGGGCACAGCAGTGAGTCCTTTCAAATGGGTAACAACACCTTCTCTGTCTGGCCTTTTATCTTCTGTTTCCCCCATTTCCCATTTCCAGTTCCCTTCCCTTATTTCCTGACCTCACTAATGTTTTTAAGGGTTCCTGATTTTTTTATTTTTTTTTGTCAGCTTAGTGGCTGCACGTGAATCTACTGATATTTTAATTATCATCTGCAGTCCCACAGCCCTGCAGTCCACTCAGGCCAATGCCCGGCAGGACTTCCAGCTCCCTCCCAACTTTGCCACAGCTTAAATTAAGTCTCTATTGTTCTATTTATCAATAAAAGTCAGTAGTAGTCAAAGGCTGGGGTGAAAATCTGCTAGCTCAGAGGAGCTGAGTAGCAACCAGCTAACTTTGATTTTTGGCCAAGATACCTCAAAAAGGCACGCCTCCTGACCAGAACCAAAAGAGCTCAAACTCTAGTCCTCATCTTTTCCTTCCTGTATGGCATCTCTATCCAAATTCCAGTGAGCTGGTCCCTGGATCCACCCCCTGATTCAAGGTAGACTTTAGACAGTTTGGACTGTGACAGTGTGATCAAAAATCTCACAACAGTTGTCCATATTAAATGACCCTCATAGTAAATCTAAAAAGTGACTTTCTAGGCTGTCATAGTGGTCTGATCTAGAGCACGCCCTCATTTGGCTTCCCTGGCATGGGAATCGAGTGTTAAGCACATTGAGCTCAGTAGTTATTCTGCACCGTTCAACAGCTTAAGTGTCCTGTGTGAATATCAAGCATCCTCAGAGCATGTGTGTTTTACTGATTGATCTTGCCAGCCAAGATAATGTGCACATAAGTTATTTCAATGGGGCGTGTGTGTGTGTGTGTGTGTGTGTGTGTGTGTGTGTGTGTGTGTGTGTGTGTGTGTATGCACGCGCAGTGGGGGCGGTGTCCCACCACATGCCGAAGAAATACATACACATAGATGCTGCGGAAACCCAGAGTAATGATTGCTTAGCTCAGCCTGAAGCCAAATGAACACATAGGAGTTCTCCTGCCCAGGCAAGGGTTGGCAGCCTAAGTATTTTCTGGTGGAGGCTTAACAGGTGCAAGGGTTCCATGCACAGGCAGTGTCGAGCCGGTCCACACTCAGGCCTCTTCCCTTCCTTGGAACATTTATCTGGGAGGGCTTATAGGGCTTTCGAAGTGCCCGACTTGAGATCCTGACAGATTTGAAAGGGAAGATACACCATAAGAAGATCCTGGGAAAACTTCCAGGAACTCTATAGAATGTGTAGCTGTTGCCATTCAGAGTGTGAGGAGCCCTAGAGGACATTGGGCAGGGAGATGATGGGGCCCATTTGTGTTGGCAGTTTTCTGCGGGGCAGCTGGAAGGAGGGAAACCTCATTGCTGCTGAGAACGTAGGTACAGCTTAACTTCCTGTGGTGAGAACATAAAAACAGGTGTCAGTTCTTAAAGCAGTGTTCATGTAATGAAACAAATAAGCGTCCTGTGGAGTGTGTCACAGTAGAACTCAATCCTTCCCTGCTGGCATTTCCTAAGGTACCACCAAAGAACCCCAGTCCATGGAGCACTCTGTGTAGAAAGAATTGGGTAAATGCCACATCATTTACGTTTCCTGGAAATCCTTGATTAATAGTATATATATAAAAAAATTGAGAAACCCTTTTTTAGGTTTCAAACCTGGGACAAATGGTTGAGGTGCCTATTTAAGATATCAAAGTAGACCCGGCTACCAGAATCTCTCAGCATCCCTCAGTCCCTACCTGTTACAGGGTAGACCCTGTCTCCTACCCTAAACTTCTCCAGCCCAGAGGCTGGGTTGCGTTCTCTATATAAAGCAACCATTTTGGTTACCTGGCCTTTTCATCTCTCTCTTGGTCCTCCTGGCTGCTGCACCTGGCTCTCCTCTCTCCCTTCTCACTTCCTCTCCTCCTCTTCTCACACCTCAGGGTCTTGTCTACTCTGGACTCTCCCAGATGTCTCTGACTATGCTTTCCCATATATTTATAATAAAAGTTCTCCTCTATTATACCAAGGAGCAGTCTATGTCTTTTTTTTTTTTTAACTGGTTTTGGTTTTTCGAGATAAGTTTTCTCTGTGTATCCCTGGCTGTCCTGGAACTCACTCTGTAGACCAGACTGTCCTCGAACTCAAGGAGATCTGCCTGCTTCTGCCTCCCTGAGTGCTGGAATTTAAGGCATGAGTCACCACTGTCCGGCTGTTCTTTTCTTTTTGTTGCTTTTTTCTTTCAGCCTTATATTGAGTTGAGTTCTTTACAGAACTTTGCACATCTTTATTAGTAATAACACTCACAGTTTTATGCTACTCTCTGGGGTTTACTGTACTTGGTAAGAGCCACTGGGAGAGTGAACAAGGGAAAGAATTTGAGGCTCTTCCCTTGTGATTCTATTCTCTTATTGCTACCTTCCTGTTGTGCCAGTGGTTGAGAACACATTGCTGTCCTAAGCTGTGGAGGTCTAAAGAAGAATAATGAAAATAATGGAGGAATTTATCTCTGATACATTAAGTCCCATTAAACTAAGAGATAAGATTAATGTCCAGTGTAAGTCTTTAAAAATAGTTAACACTTTGGTTTATATACCAACAGAAAAATGGTCATTCATTTGTAAAAATTAGTTTTCTATTAGTCTGTCATGACTTTCCATTATATTGTAATCCAAGACTCAGTGCCTAAAATCCTTACCTTTAATTACTTATTAACATATGGTAAGGAGCATAGCCCTGTTGTAATCTAAAAGCCACTTCATACAAAGCTAAATCATTTAGAAATCAAGTATGCATGCTTACATTAAAACATTGTTCATGGATATTCATTGTACTATATATTTACTCAGTCAGTAATGTCATCCCCAAGTCGATATTTTCTGAAATCTGTATTTCACAAACTAATGGCATGTCCGCATAGGTATTTAAATATTGATTAAATCAGTTCCATACATCTGTTGCACTCGTTCCAAAGCCATGGCTATTAGGATTCGAAAGCAACATTGTTTTCTAGCCTCCTTCCACAAGTGTCTGGCAGGCCAGTTGCTAATGCAGGCTGCCGGTCAGTTTCTCTGCCCTGATGTGGCTGTTGGGTCAGGACCATATTGCCTGTGAATAAAGACTTTTGTTGTTAAAATCCAACATCTGTTGAGTGTAATCTCTAATAAAGTAGAAGGGGAGGGTGTGAGTATCTTGATCTGTTACGTTAATAAAGTGCTAAAGGACCCATTTGGGGAAGTCTCATCTTGGTGGTGGCGAGGGTGTCCCATATCTGGGTTTTTCTGGTGTTTTTCGTGCTCATCAGCATTGAGGTTGTGGATGGTGTCACAGTAGGGTACTAGTCACCAAGTTCTCTAAAGTGTTTTCCAGAATAGACTTGGTAGTCATAGGGTTTGGGAAACAATGTTGATACTCTCAACAGCTTTGATTCCTACCAAGGTTCTCTGGGCACAGAAGACAGACCTGGCTGCAGAAAATCACACATCTTAAAATGTTTGTTTGTTATGGGGTCATGCCAGAGAGCGCATGTAAAGGTCAGAGGGCAGCTGTGCAGTTGGTTCTGGGTCTCTCTACCTTTTCTCGGGTTCTGGGGAGCAAGCTCTTGTTTCCAGGCTTGTAGAGCAAGCCTCCTCTTGCCAACCCCTTATAGGTCTTTGTTATTTTGTTTCATTCTTTTAAAAGATGGATCTCACTATGTATCCCTCCCTGGTTAACTCGGTACTCACAACACTTAAACTCATAGGGGTCCGTCTGCCCTTGTCTCCCAATTACTGGGACTAAAACCACATGCTTCACACAACATTTAATAAGCATACTCGCTATATTGAAAATAGCTATATAATTGTGATTTATGTGCCCTTGTGACTGACTCCTTTTGTATCTGGGCTTCTGCCACCCAGAATTCCCTACCCTTCTCTCCCTTACAGAAAGTGAACATTATTCTATAATTTGGGGGTTGTTTATTGTTCTCCGTCTACTAGAATATAAACTCTAGTATGGCAGAGTTTTATTTATTGGTTTTATTTATCTCTTTGTTGCATGCAGCATATTAAATTTGGCACATAGTATTTAATAAACATTTACTGAAAGCAGAACATTGATACTTATAAAGTATTTTATTTCATGAATATAACCTAATACCTCATGTTACTGTCTGCTCAGATTAGGCTAATAAGCTACCCACTCGGGATTCCAAGATCTCACTGGAATTTCTTCTAATTCCAAGCTCTCTTAACCACTTCTTTTTGGAACAGTGGTTAAACAGCCTAAGAGCTAATTCTCTTGAGAACTTATCTAAGTCCCTCTGAACTTGTATTTCTGAAAAAAAAAAATTTGAACAGCTCCTGTTTGCTTTGCTGTGCTAGTTCCTGAGGATGTTGTGGGGCAGATACAACCCTGATCCTTCTAGTGTGAATATTGTGATGAGTGAGGACGAAAATGGCTTTCCAGATACACAGACTAATTATAGATTACGGAAGTGCTAGGGAAGACACATGAGTGGCCAGCCAAGGACCGTTGGGAGAGACATTTTTAGACGTGGTCAGGGGAAGCTTTGGAGAGGCGTGGCCATCTTTAAGTGAAATCTGGACCATAGCTTCTTGCAATTTTTAAGCATCTAACTGGATGGATTACGTTTTTCAACCCACAGTGAGAGATTAACATCAGCAACATCTCTAATATAAGGTATGTGAATGTGGTCTTCTCCAGTGTGGCAGTGTTCTTCCTGTGCCTTCTCATGTTGGTGCCTCTTCCATCTTAACTGTGAACACTTTGCACAAGCAGTGAGTAAGCTTGCAGTTTGAGGTGTGAAAGCAATGCTGATATGAATGCTTTTCCTTCTCTTCAGTTTTGTGGGTGGAAGATCTGTTCTCGCTGAGATCTTAGTAACCTCTGCCCACAACGCGAGAGGCTTCAGTCTACAGGTTTCCTCTCTACCTGTGGTGAGGCACTACATCATGGAGACAGGCCTGTGTCACAGACACTATTTACCTCCTGGTGGTCTGGAAGAGCAGAAGAGCTCATAAGAAGGTGAACTTGGAGCAGAATGAAGCAGAATAACAGATCTCTGTCAGTAGTTGAACATTGTTATCATAATCATCATTGTCATCGTCTCGTAATGCTTTTACTAAGACCATGAAGCAGGTCAAGCTAAGATAGAGTTGCACATGCTTCACCCCCAGGCACCTCCAGCCTGGCCTTCTTCCATGGTTCTACACTTGCCTACTTATGCTTTGAATATATCAATAGTTTAAACTGTTCATTAGGTCAGAGCTCCAGTATCTCATTGCCTCTGGAAATGCCCTCTTAGCTCCTAGAGATATGCTTCACTAATCTCCTACACTTTTCTTTTTCTTTGGGGTGTGTGTGTGTGTGTGTGTGTGTGTGTGTGTGTGTGTTGACATAAAGTGCACATGCACCTGTCCAAGTGTATGAGCAAAGCCCAGAGGCTGCCATCCAGCACCTTTCTCAATTACTTTCTACCTTACATGCTGAGTCAGAGTCTCTCACTTGAACCCAGAGCCTGCCAGTTTGGCCAGTCTAGGTAGCGAGCTTGACCCAGGGATGTCTTGTCTGTAATTCTCAAACTCTGGGGTTGCGTGTGGATCACTATGTCTGCCCAGCATTGATGGATAGGTGTTGAAGGGCAGGTATAATGTAGGAATATGAGGAGTTGGATAGAAAGAGGCTGGGACTTGGAATAAAGGGTTCAGGAACTCTACCTTGAAGATGACTGTATTAGTTAGGTTTCTGCTGCTGTGAAGACACACCAAGAAAACGTTTTAATTGGGGTGACTTGCTTACAGTTTCAGAGCTTCAGTCCACTATCTTCATTAAGAGTATGGCGGCGTGCAGGCAAATGTGGTGCTGGAGCAAAAGGAAGTCCAACTGACACACTGGGCAGTTTCCTGAGCATGGACAACTTCCAAAGCCCGCCCCTACAGTAACCCACTTCCTCCAACAAAGCCATACCTACTCCATACCTACTCCAACTAAGCCACACCTCCTAATAATGCCACTCCCTTAGGAGATTATGGGGGCCACTTACATTCAGACTACCACAATGACATTTGAGTTAAACTCGGTGGACATTTGGCAACAACCTTAAGGCTGTTTTGTAGAACACGAGCTATCGGAAGGTTGGTGAGATAACTCGGCTATCAGAGGCACTTGCTGTGCAAGCCTGAAGGCATCTGATCTCCAGAAACCAGGTAGAGGTGGAAAGAAAGAACTGACTGCACAGAAGTTGGTCCTCGGACGTCCACATGTGCACACGCACATTATAATAGAGTTTGAAACGCTGGCCATCTGATAGAAGAATGTGGAGGTGAGGTCTTTGAGGGAGGATGCTCCCAGGAATTCTGTAGGCGTAAGGAGGCCACTGAGAAGGGAAGCCCTGTGGTGTTGTTATACTTACGCATAAACTTCAGAATCAGCAAAGTGTGTGTTTAGATCTCAGCACAGCTGCCATTTAAAGGTAGCAAGCAAGCAAGGCATCCTTTTCCCCGTCATAGGTGTGAGCTCTGGGCTCATGACTGATGAGGTTTCGTGGAGAAAGGATGTCAAGTAGCAGCTGAGTCAAATTTTATGGTGGTAGCAGTAATAACAGATCTCTGTCAGTAGTTGAACACTGTTATCATCATCATCGTTATCGCCGTCGGCGTCGTCTCGTAATGCTTTTACTAAGACCCAGAGCAAGAAATTGCTTTTGATTATTTCGCTGTTCCAAGTCCTCAGACTGTTGTAAAGGTGATGCAAGTGTGTTCTCCCTCACTTTCCTTGGTTGTGACACTTGAGTCTGGGTGTAGTGGAGAGTGAAAGAGTTGTGAAAAGGAGTGAGGCTTTGTCCCTGCAAACGTTGGTGTGGTGATCGGATTGGCAGTGTTGCTCACAAGAAAGCATGCATCGGTGAGTACGGCTTCTGGCCGAAGGATTACAGGACGTGATCCTTTTATAGGGTGGTGGCTGGGACCTTCGGTGGCCAGCTGGGATCGCTGAAGGTGCTTTCCCTTTAGACCTCCCAGGAGCAGCTCCATTTTCTTCATAAACTCAGGGAGAGAAAGGAAGGAATCAGCGCTTTTACTAAAATGGTTTGCAGGCCCCCTTTGCCATTGCCATTTTCCCATGCCTCACTCCCTTCTTTGCGTCACTCATGGCGTCCTTTGGTGGCCAGCATTTAGGAACTGCCACTTTGCTTCCCCGGCTCGCCTCCTGCTTTACCCTCATAAAACAATGAAGGAAATCTTGCTCTTGACAGCATTAGCTAAAGTGACTAAGTTGAGAGTTGCTGCCTTTTAATTTCTCATCCCTCTTTTCAAAAATAACTTGAATTACGTGTTGAATTAGAAAGAGACTTTCAGAATGCCCGAACTCCCCTTTCTCAAGCTCTCTGTGATGTTTTAGCCTGCTGATTGTCAGGACATACCCACGGAGCTCCACTAGTGGCTTGTGGATTTAGTGAAGACTGACTCTTCCACTCTGGGTACAAAGGTGGGTTTCTCTGAAGATGATCAGTTGCTGCTAGGTATATAGGTTAGGCTAGGATCCGAGGAGAGCGGCCTATAAGGGCTCCTGGGTCATTTATTACTTCCCCTGGCTGCCCCCACTGACAGAGAGCTAATGGCAGTCAGCCCCTGCTGCCAGATGAAGGAAGGAAGATTTCTCTCCCCTCTCTCTGCCCTTGACCAGCAGCTGCTGTTGACAGGCATGAAGAATTAGATGAAAACCAGTAATGAGAGCCAATCAGCTTCCTGTGATAGGACAGTCAGTTCATATATAGGGAACAAACAATGTATTCTGCAATTTTTTTCTTTTCAAAAATAAGTTTATTTGTATTTCAAAACAAATCCTTCATTTTTAATGATCAATATACAAATTTCTTGTCTCCAGTAAAGAGTTCTTGGTTTGATCATTGATTAGGTCTTAGCAAACTAATTCACTTTAAGACCAGTTTCCGAAAATGACAAGGGTGTAGTTTGCATTTAGGGGATAATGAGACTCCTGTAGGTTTAAAATGATGTTACCATTCTGAAAGGCAACATGCCTACCTGATGTTGGGGGTGGGAGTAGACTTGTATGAAAACAGCCAGTTAAAATCTGTAAAATAGTTTGTTGTCCTTATGTAATTATTCAAAGTAACTTGTAATAGTTGATATGGTTCTTTTTTAAAATTTGGCCACTAAATTTTCCCTTATTCTCTTTGCTATCTTATGCCCTTATTCTACAAAGTCTACACATAAGCAGTCTGCTTCATTTAATGTAGGCTTCATTCCTAGCCAATCTCCTTTGTTCTTCCAGCATGTTGCTGTTCTCACTGCACGGGGCGCCCTTTTATAGACTTTGACATCGCAGTGTGTGCTTTATGGGAGCTAAAATAAAACTCACATGTTCTTTAGTATTTGACTGTATGGCTGAGAAGACTTCAGGAATTATCATGACTATGTGTAGTCATTAAAGCACCATGAGCTCTTGCTTTTTTAAAAAAAAGAAAAAAACAACTTTTATTGATTCTTTGTGGATTTCACATCTGCATTCGAATCCCACTTATCTCATCTCCTAGACCCCTCAATTCCACCCTCTGCTCTTGCAACCTCCCCAAAATTAAAATCAAATTTAAAAGAAAAACCAAAACAAAGAAATGAAACGTGTGTGTGTGTGTGTGTGTGTGAGAGAGAGAGAGAGAGAGACAGAGACAGAGACAGAGAGACAGAAAGAGAACCTTGTCGTGGAAGCTGTAGTGCGGTCCATTGAGTCACACAGTTTACCCTTTAGTCCATTCATTTTTACTTGCAAATGTTCATTGCCGTTTTATGTGCAAGAAACATTGGTCTGACTCAAGGCCTCTGACTTCTGCTATGCCGTGAATAATGGGCTCTCTCTGGACTCCTCTTCCATATCCTGTTGTTGTCCTGTGTCGTGGAGATCCTGCTGTTTCGGATCTGTAGGTTTGTCCCTTTCACCTGCTCCAACAATTCATTGATGAGGTGGATGCTGGGGTGGGCCAACTCATAGGCCTGGTTCTGGGCCTGGGTGGTGGCTGGGTTGGTCAGCCTGCCAGCTCTCCCTCATTGTCACTACCCAGATGAACTCTCCACAGCCTCAGCTAGCTCACCCGGTGCAGCCTGCAGCAAGAAGCTGCTTTCAAGGCTTCAAAACTGGCTCACTACACTCACACCACCATGGCCAACACTATTGTTTTGCTCAGGCAAGATGCAGGGCCCACTCTCCTGGATTGCTGTAGGGAACATATCGGGGGGTGGGTGGGAGCAGGGTCAGCTCTCTTGCTCTTCTGCCTTCAGAGCTGGTTCATCCTGACAAAAGGGTCAGCTCTGGTGTGCTGTCCAGGTCGGGTGCTGGGCCCTCTTTCTTGTGTGCTGCAGCCAGTGAGGGCCAGGACTACCTCTCCCACTCCACTCTTGTGACTCTGGGGCCAGCTCTCTCACCTGCCACAGGTGGTAATGGGTGAAGGGAGGGGACATCTGTCTCTCACCCATTCCATCAATGGCAGGTGAGGGGCGGGGCAGGGTCAGCCCTTCTGCTCTCAGGCCCTCAGGGTCTGTTCACCTGTATCTTTAACCACAGGGTCAGCTCCAGTGTGCTGCACTGGTGAGGTGCACACCTGTGGTGAGGGGTGAAGCCATCGTTCCTGAGTGGGGACAGGGGGAATGAGCTCTGTCCTGAGGAGCGGGGCCAGCACTCCTGCTACAGTAGCCAGCGAGGGCCAGGGCCAGCCATCCCAGGGTCAGTGAAGGACAAGGCTGGCTCAGCACAGTATGTGCTAACAATGGCCACAGACATCATCAAAGATCCAGCTGCACTAGGACCACAGACCCAGACATGGTCCCCCAGCAGCATCCCTGAACTGGACGATACCATTGCCCTGGGTGACAATGCAGGTCACTCAGATCAGCATGGCCCCTGCAGTGGCATGGCCCTCAAACACCCTCATGGCCTCAGGTTGCTGCCCAGACTCTAGCATCTGTGTGGTCTTTGGTGGCAACATGGACCACACACATCAACACGGACCACAACTGTGATAAGACCACTGGCCAGACATGGTCCTAGACAGCAGCCCAGGCCCGGATGTCTCCATGGTCCCAGGTGACAGCACAGGCAACTCTTATTGGCATGGCCTCTGTGACAGTATGGCCCTTGGACACCAACCTGACCTTAGGTTGTGTCCCCAGACTTCAGGCATCAGCACAGCCTTCAGTAGTCTCAGCAATCACAGACATCAACACAGACCTGGTTGTGGGAAGACCACAGCCCAGACATGGCCCTTGGTGACAGTCCAGGCCTGGATATCACCTTGGACTCAGGTGACTCAAAGGCCATTTACATCAGCCTGGGGAACTTTGTTCTTACATCCATCTGGAATTGTTCTTAAAATTGCTCGATCTTAGTACTAAACATTGTTATCTGTCTTTGAATCCACTGTGTCACTTATTAAAGAAATAAGTATTACATTCATCCAAGAAAAGGAGTCAGCCATGTGAAGAGTAATATGGTTGATGTGGGATTGGGAGTATTGAGTTTTTCCAATGTAGACATTATGTGCAAACAAATTGGCATATTCTTGTGAATCAATACCAGTGCTGGTGCTAAATGACGAATGGTTCGCTAAAGTGATGCTGCTTACACAATATGTTGACCATATGATCTCTTATCTACAGATAACCCAAGGAGCTGTAGTTAAAGTTACATACATTGTGTGTGAAAGGCGTTGAAAAATGTTGATTAAAGATGGAAACTTAACAAAAGATGGAGACTTTTGTTAAGGCAGGAAAAATGTACCTTCTTTGGAGAGTGGAATGAGGTATTCTGTGAAGAAAGCCTGTGTTCTGTGTTAGTATAGCAAATGATCAGTAGCTGGGTCTTTATTGCTTTCTTATGTGTGGTGCTGCAGTCAAACGCAGGCCTTGCTGCCAGTGAAGCAAGCTGCTGCCACTGAGCTACAGTGTCTACCCCACCTGTCCCAACGCAATCACTAGATTGGTTCCTTCTTCCTTTGTCGTTTTCCTTTAACTACAGAATCTGTCGCAGTGATGACAATGATGTTCCCATTGTTACAGCTGATATTTCACAAGTGCATGTTCTGACCCAACTAAGTATTTTACATGTACTGTCTTTATCATCCTTCCCCATCTCACAAGGAATGTGTTGTTATTATAATAATGATTTTCATTTTAGAGATAAAGGAACTAAGGTGTTGGCCTTGGCCGTCGTTGCTCAGTTTATAAAATTAAGTTGAGGTTTAAATTTATAAAGCCTGATTTTAGGTTTTGCAATGTCTCTACAAAAATTATGAAAGAGCTCAAGATCTCTGAGGCATTTAGGAAAATTATAATAAAGTGGACATTGATTTCTGAACTCAGACTCTATCTAAAAAGCGAGAGCAGCAACTAGGTTTTACTTGCATATTTATCTTTAAGGGTAAGACACATATACATAAATTTTTATCTGTTTTGAATTAGGGTCTCACTAAGTATTTAAGATTGGGCTTAAATTCATTATGTAGCCCAAGCTGCCTTCAAACTGGAATTTCTCCTGCTTTAGCTTAAGTGCTGGAGTTACAAGCATTTATTACCATGCCCAGCTAACATTTATTTATATGTTAACAGCTTTATTGGTGTACAGTATACGGACCGTAAACTCGCCCTTTGGAGTGTACCATTCATTGGTTTGCAGCACATTCACAGAACTGTGCAACTGTTGCTGCCACTTAATTGCAGAATATTTCCATTATCCCCAAAGAAACCATGTGCTCATTAGCAGTCACTTCTGAGCTTTTTTTTTTTCTTTTAAACTAAGAAAGCAATCTTCCTAATTTAGAATCATTGCTCATTCATTCTGTATTGGGCATGCAAAGTCACCTAATTTGTGGAAATTTGATGTTCTTAGTCATTGTTTTTCATTAAAATAATCTTTTTTTTAACAAGCTTTTGAAAATTGTCCAGTTGAATGTGTTGGGGATGAATCCATTCTGTTATATACAGTGTGTAATGATTTTAGAGAAAATAAAGTGTCATCTGCCATAAAGGATAAAATCAGCTTCAGTCCCCCATTAGCACAGACAGCTTTTCCCACTCAGATGTGGCATTTCTCACGTTCCAAGTGCCACCCAGATAGAATATGGCAGAGGGTAATTTTGATAAGGGTGAAGATTCCCTATTTCCTGCATGTTTCTGCTGCTCTTTGGGATGAATCAGCGACAGCTGGAGACCTTTGCTGTCCTGTGTTTAATTCATGCAGGCTCTCTGCCTTGCTCTGTGATAGCGCTCTCTCTCGTGCACAGAGGGAAAGAATGACTGGTGCTCATGTCCCCTTGCACTGGACTTGGCTACTGAATGGAGTCTGGGCTCTTCACCTAGCTTCTCTGAGCTGGAGCTCATGTAACAGGATGCGGTACAGCTTGGGGTCAGTCAGGATCCTGGAAATCCTGAGAATGCTGTATCAGCTTTCTTCTCATCCAGCTTAGCCCAGCCCACCTCATTTCTGTTGGATGACTTGGAGTCTTTGGGGTCAATACCCAGGAGTGGCATAGCTGAGGCATACAGAATTGTAAAATGCCTTAATTTGAATTGTAATATAAATATCTGTTTTCCAATAGTCCTAGGCGACCCCTGTGAAAGGGTTAGTCAAGCCTCCCCCACAGGGGTCGTGACCCACGGTTGAGAATGTCTGCTCTGGGAGATGATTAGAATGGCTTAGGACGGTATTGGTTACTCATGATGGAATTAATTTCATTCACAAGTGCCCGCTTTCCTCCTGACCCCTCTGTCCGTGTGAGTACTACCTCCAATCCAGACAGACCTGCACTGTGAGAAGTATAGGCTTGTTTAGCCCTAGCCACCTGGTCTCTGGTATTGTATTATAGCAGCTCCAGTTAAGACAGAGCGTTATAATTAAGTTAAGGAGATGATCTTCGTTTGATATACACAGATATTTGTGGTGGTTATCTCATTGTGTAACAAGAGAATTCAAGCCTTGGGCTCCAGATTAGATAAATTGGCTTTATTTTATTGTATTTATTTTTGGTTGGTATTTATGACAAAATGAAACCGATTCTCCACTTAATGAAGTACTAAACATTTCCTTTTGTTTAAAAAAAAAGCTATTAAGAAAATAGAGTTCACGATGATTACTTAAAGTAGGAAGATCTACTCCCCATGGGTGACGTCATTGTCGAGAGTGGGATCCTCGACTGTATGTGAAGGAGAATAGACTGAGCACAAGCATTCATCCATCTCTCTGCTCCCTGATGGTGACTGCAATGTGACCAGCTATCAGGCGCCCCTTGCTTTGAGTTCCTGACTGTGACAGATTGTATCTCAGACTATGAACCAAAACGAACCCTTCCTTAAGTTCTCTTTGTTAGGGTATTTTATCACAGCCCAGGCAAATGAGCTAAGACAGGGAGCAGAGGCTTAACAAATGCACAGGTCTCAAAGGCCACCTACTACTGCCAGGGTGCTGAGTGTTTCTGTCTCTTCCCCCCAGTCGCTTCGTGAGGCCCCTGTGTAGACAGTTCACACCACCCACATTCTCTCCGTCAGTCTGTCTGTCTCATGGGCCATCGTGTGAGTGGTGTTATACCACATGGGCCCTTCTAGGTCTGACTTTTTCCCTAAGCACAATATGGTTGAGATTCATCCACAGTTTTGGGCATTGTGGCATTGCAGTGGCACACCACAGTTTGTCCAGTTGATCATTTAGGTCCTTTCCAGTTCGAGGTGATTCCGTAAACATTTGTATTCTCTTTTTGTTTGCTTTTGTAAACCTGCATTTCCCTTCTCTGGAAGGAATTCATTAGATTATTGGATTGTACGGTACATTCATGTGTAACTTTTTAACATGTTGTGTTAAAACTTTTGAAGACCATTTTGATTTGAAGGGCAAATATTGAGTATCACTGCTGGTCTCCAGAGCTGTGAAAGACAGCGCTGTGGGAGGTTGGTAATGGAGCATCCGGGGTCGGGGGCAATGCATACATCTATGCTCTGTGTCCAGTAGCTAGAGAATGAATAACATAAGTCTGGCCTTGTTGTCTGATACGTGGGAGTCTAAGAAATACAAGAAGTTGTGTTACAAGATAAAATGGTATCTGTATATAGCATGTTCAACTGTCCTAAACAGTGAAAATGACAATAATCTCTTTGGTATCTTGGTAGATTTTGATAAACAAGACCTGAAATAATGTAATAGCAAATGATACTATTGCTGTTCAATTTAAGTGTGATGATCATGGTCCAGTTAGCAGGCTGGGCCTGAGAGCACTTGGACAGTTGCTGGGAAAGAACTCCATTAAGATGGCTTGTCTGGAAACCTGTGTGCTGGGGACCTGAATCAGCAGGAAGAGGCCTTTCAGCACCAGGGTCTCTTCAGCTGCCTGAGCTGGGCATTACAGAGGGGCGGCTTGAAGAAGGGCTTTCCATCCAGTGTCCTCTCTTCAGCCCTGGTGAATAGACTGTGCTGGCAAGGAAGGTCACTTTCTGATTTCCTCATCGAGGGTCACTGAAGCTAGGTATACTAAAAGTTTATGGACCATAAAATGTGCATAAGAAGCAAATAGCCACTCAGTATTTGCTAGGAGAACTCTGGGGCCATTGCTAATTCATACTGAGACATTCAATAGAACAATGCTCAGATTAAGATATGATTTGGGGTGAAAAGCGTTGGAAGTTTAAATTCTAACCTATTGGCCCTTTAAAAACAATTAAGAGGGCTTTAATGATTAACATTAACACGTTGAGTTTTAAAAATAAAATCAGGTGGAAAAAAGTATCACCTTCTCTGTAACTTTATTCAAAGTATGCTCTTCTTCAGAGCTGGAATCATGTTATTGACCTTGCTGTTAGCCTTCTGTCACATGGCAAACCTTGGAACGCACTGTTAGTGTAGCTGACTGGAGCCTGTAATTTGTTTGCATGTTTTTGTAGTGAATAAATTAAGATTGATGATGTTTGAGTTGTATTCGAGAGTCAGGTCTTAACAGATTTAAGTAATCATCTTACTCAGTTTATGAGATGTGGAAATAAATAAATGCCCACTGACACAGTTCAGGATATGAGGGTATTTACTGAAAGGAGACCGATTCACCTCTCCCATTTCTGCAGCCATCCTCTTGAAGCGCCCAGTGTTAAGAGTGGAGTATTCTTCCAACTGCTTATCTGCTGGAATATAAGCTTACAAAGCACAGACTCTCGTCCTCTGTTCTTGGGTAAAATGATGCCATCATCATTTATTATTCTGAGACTTGTTCGTAACGTCAGTGCACATTGCTAGCATTCCTTCCGGCAACTGCCTGCAGCCCAGCCGTTCTTCCCGTTTGCAGTGCATAGTGCCCTCTTCCTGAGGGCAGACCCACCAAGCTCAGTCCCAGCTTTTCCCTGTGTGGGGCTGCTTTCCTTTCTCCCTTATTTTCTTCCGTTTAATTTGTTGCAGTCCATGCTACACAAATACATTTTAAAAATTATTTTTATTCTCCCCAAAACACAGCCAATAAGGACCAAATAGAATTTTTAGAACAAAAACACAGATTTTGACTAGGTTTTCAAATAGCAGTTCAAGATGTCTTGCTGTTTAATATAAGTATGCTTCTCGTTATTTTGAGAGCTTGAAGTCTTTGGGGGACTGTATTAAACACAGTGTAAAACCAGCCACTCAAATCCCCTTTCCCGTAGAGGTATACTGGCTAGTCTGCTGGCTGTTAGCAGCGGTTCTTCACATTTAGAGTAAATAATATTGAATTCAGTTGCACAGCCACAGTAATCAGCCCCACTGTGTGTGGTGTGTGTGTGCACACACATGTGCGCACGCTCCTGCATGTTTGTGTGTAGTTGTGTGTGCATGTGATAGATAGCCCGAGGTGTACTTTGCAGCATCTTTTCTATTTTTTCTCCACCTTAGTTTTTGAGGTGTAGTCTCTCACTGACCATGGAGCTCACAGATTGGCTAAACTGGCTGGCCAGCAAATTCTGAGGAGCCTTCTATAATTGCGCTCTGCTCCCCACTCTTATACTGGAATTATAGCCTCAAAATTCTTCTCCTCCTGGCTTTTATGTGGCTGTTAGGGATCTGAACCCAGATCCTTATATGTGCACAGCGAGCACTGTGTTCTCTGAGCCATTTCCCAGACCCAGTAATCACTTTCAACAGGCACATGTGAGTAGAGCTTACATGTTAGGCAGCACCAAAATGAAGCATTTTCAACATGGCAGAAGGTTCTGTTAGTCAGACAAGGCTAGTTTAAAATGAGAGATGATATAGACCATTGTCATTTAAATCACGTTAAATGACTTAAATCATTTAATCTCGCCCACCTTTCATATCTCTGTGGATGGGTTATTTCCCCCATCAGAATTCTTCACCAATAAGATGAATATAATATTAATCCTACTTATGTGGTTTCTTGTGCAAATTAAATATATTGTTGATAAAAAGCTTAGTGCCTTTCTAAAGTAAATGTCTGGGAGCTAGAAGCCATTGTTTCCCCCAGGGTTAGATGGTCTCCTTTCCTCGAAGAGGGGAAACACTGTGTTTATGAGCTTAAAGCTGATAACTGGAAGATATTGCTGACCTGGTTTCCAGCTCAACAAACAGAAGGTACGTACCATTTTAGGCTGCAGAAAATCGGAGTTTGTTAGCCTGGTGTATTTTTATGTGTCTTCCTAACATGATAGAATTTGTTTTCCTTCTCTTCTTTCAGGAAGTAACCCTTCTGGCTTTGTTAGAAGCATGGTTTGTAATAATTGTACCCACCCAGATGGCTCCCGAAATCCCTTTGAAATGCCATCTGTCAGGCGTGTGTCCAGCCAGCAGCCTGTCATTCTGTTACAAGAAAAGAGGAGGCGGGGCCCCTCCCTGTGGCCTTTTTCCCCAGCATCCTCTCTGAATGGATCCTGGGAAGTTGGCCCAGACCCAGACCGGGTTGCTCAGAGCATCCCTGGGAGTAGCCCTCTTGGTAGCCTAAAGTGAGGACAGGTTTCATCTGGGTAATAAGCCCTGTGCGCCCAAGGGGTGGAGACTCACCCGCCTTCCCACGTCCTCCCTGCGGCTCAAAAGCTGCTTGAAACAGATTTGTTTTCTTGGGAAGACAGAGTCTCTAGTAGCTTCACTTTCCCCCTAAAATGTAATGTTTGAAGTTCCTGATTATTTCTAATCCTTTCAGGAAATGAAGACCCAGGGGTGACGGTTGTCTTTAAAGTAAATCTGGCAAATTGGATGTGATTACGTGTAAAAAAGAATCGGCAAATATGAGCCAGAGCAGGCAAAGGGGAAAACAGCACTCTCTGGTCTAGGAAGACTTTTAAGACTCAGGGCATGTTTTGTTTGGTTTATTTTCTCCTCGTCTTCTTCTGAATGGACTGGGTTAATGGACTGTGAGGATGGAAACTGAGTACAAGTTTGCCGTGAGAAGAGACGTAGGGTGGATTCTCTCAGCAGGTCCAGAGATTATATTTGTGTCCCGTACTGGGATGACATTGGCTATTGCGTCTGACCAGGATGACGTTGGCTGTTGTGTCTTACAAGTTGCCGACTAAACAAGTTTTGCTCTTGGCTTCAGGACCTCACCCTCCTTTGCTTCTTCCTTCCAGACTCCTGCTCAGCTGTCTTCCAGATTCTTCCTCCAGGAAGGTCTTACAGTCCAGCCAGTGCTTCTTGCTTCTTCTACACTCTGCTCAGATTTTCTTTCTCAGTATTTTGCCTTCATATGCTCCCGAGTTGCTGATAACTAATTTCTCAATCTCTACTTGACCTTCAGATTAACAAGGTCACTGTTCCTCCGAGTCTCTGCACCAAAGTGTCTAATCTCAAATAGAACATGACCAAGGTAACCTTTCTGGCCCTCCCTCTTGCAACAATTTATTCTGTGATTCCATGATTTCAACTTTTATAAATGACATTGCCAATTTGTCTGGGTTACACTCTTTTTTTTTTTAAAAAAGTCTACATTGTTCTCTCTTACATAGCATATGGAATCCACCAGCAAGTTACTTTATGTTTATATTTAAAATGCAGGCAGAGTAGTTCTAAGCTTCTTGCCAGGAGAGAGGGTATTTAAAAAGAGACACTTGTGTTACTACACTATTGAAACAGTGGGCTTCCCAAAACTAAATTTGAACACGATGGAGATGATCCACCCTTGATGGGAATTGCTTAGCTACACATCCCTCTCTCCATGTAAACCCAAACCTCATTGCAGCACCCTGAAGATGGATCTGGGGCTTATCAGATGTCTTTACTTGTTCCCTTCCCAGTGGGGCTACACTGGACTGCCATCTTTCTCTGCTTTTCTTGACTACTTGTCTCTTCTGTTAGCATATGGAGGATGGCTAATCAAACTAGCTTGTTGGGCCTTCTCAGCCCCGGTTTTGACCCTGAGAATTCCAACAGTAGTATGATATGATGAGTTTATTTACACACACACACACCATTTCATTTCTATGTATATTGATGGTTTGCCTGCATATGTCTGGAGGCCAGAAGAGGGCGTCAATCC
Source organism: Ondatra zibethicus (assembly GCA_004026605.1). NCBI lineage: Eukaryota > Metazoa > Chordata > Mammalia > Rodentia > Cricetidae > Ondatra > Ondatra zibethicus. Next base: position 192,215 of record PVIU01001082.1, on the reverse strand, counting down.
CCTGGGACTGGAGTTACAGCCAATTATGAGCCGCCACCATGTGGGTGCCTCCTTCCTCCACTTTCCATCACGGCGCTAAGATACATTCTTTTTACCCAAAATTATACTCTGTGCTTGTCTACATACATACATATTTTCTGCCTCACAGTAAAATGGTCAGTTTTCTTATGAACTTTGTCTCATTTAGCAATGCTTCCTCTGTGCTTTCATCATCACTTGGCATACATTGGGACCTCAGAAAATGCTTATTAAATAATTGACATAAACAATGGCATCATATACATGCATACATATTGTATAATCGCAATTTGCTATAGTGGCATTGGAAATATAAGACTCTATAAACTCATTTAATTCTAACAACATAAAAACAATCCCCACTAACAATTACTGACCACAGGTATTCTCTCTGCAGACTTGCTCAAGCAAGCTTGAGGTGTAAGTACCATTGTTAGCCCTGTCTTACAAAGAGGACACGTTAAGTAATAGAAACTAAGGAACATGCCTGAGACAGTGAGTAGAGAACCAGACCATGAATTTGTCCTTCCCATCCAGACCTCTGCTCTCCTGTGCTATACGTTGATCTTGATTTTCTCCAGTATTAATCATGTGCTGGTGTCTGGTGCTTGTTTGACCTTTCTGGGCATGGAATGTGCTAAGCAAGCATTGCCAATCATCCTTTACTTGGGATAACTGGGAGAGAAGTTTAAAGGCCACACTATCCCTTGATCCACCAGCAAAGCACATAGGAGTCGAGTTCTGGGTGGCACCAGTAGCCTCTTTGCCCAAAGCAATGTCGTGAATGTGAGAAAGTACCATTCTGTGAAAAATTTTGACACTATCTTATGAGGCATTTGGATTTAAGATATTTTAAAATTTGGAGAAATCGTCTCAGCCTAAGCAGATTATGCAATAATTCTTGAGGGTTTTGACCTGAGAACGTCATAGCTACACAGGACATGCGCGTTGACGCTGCTTTATGCAGGGACAGGATTAGACGCGTGCTGCACTGAGGGTTTCAGAACTGCTTGCATACAGTTGCTTCTTTTATTGCTTTACAATTGTAAGGAGAGAGTTCTGGCAAGAAGACAAACCCTGATTATTATCCTGGATAATGATAAATCACCAACCACCATGGATGATGCCGTGTGACCTCCATTCTGCGTCTCATCCCCTAGCTGTAGGCTTGCGAGGGTTACCTGGGATCAGAGAACATATTGTATTGGTCTGGTTTTGTTTCTCATAACATAATCACAGGTTCCCAGGACATACTGTGTGATTGCATCTTACTGTTTTCTCCTTTGGTGTGGATGTGAACCCCATTCCCTTATTTCTCCTCTTTGGTTGACACTGTGCTGAAGTGTGATAGATAGTTTTACAGTTCAGAACCCGGGGAGAATGTCTTAAATGCTCCTGTGGCCCGTGTCATTTCCTAAGAGAAATGGATACATTGATTAGCCATTGAGAGTGTGAACAGATTCATTCAAGGGGAGTCTCCCTTTCGTCCACAGTGTCCTTTATCCATCCTCAGAGCTCATGGGGTGACCACTTTTTATTGAGCATATATAATTACCTAGAGAGAAGCAGCATTTTAATCCCTGGGAGATGTCCAAGCAGAGATTGAGCAGTCACATTTCTACAGGGCTATGTCTGTGCAATGAGTGTCATTTTCTGCAAAGGCTTATTACACTGGAATTTCCTAGATACATTGTGAACAAGGACTTCAAGACCCAAGATAACAATATAAACCCTTTAGGCTCTGGACTTAGGGTAGATAACTTAGTGGTATTTATTTTAGTCCTAAAAGCTGATAATTATGAACATTGTCTGTGTGCCATTGGATTCAATTTTTCATTTGCTTGCTACATTTAAAAATAAATGCTGGCAGTGTCTCTGCCTTGCCTGTTTCCCCTTTCCCCTGTTGGAGGGAAGGAGGAAGGAACTGGGGATGCTGTTCCATTAGAACGTTGCTTTTCCTGGGCCCCTCTTTGAGTTCAAGGCAGAGCAGCTTACTGAGCAGGTTTGTTTAATTGCTCAGGTTGGAACTCCCTGTTCTAATGGACTGATGGCATCCTGGACCTTTGTATTTTCTGCTGCAGGCACAACCCGGTCTCCCAGAGAAGGAGAAGTGCCTGGCGTGGATTACAGCTTTCTGAGTGTGAAAGAGTTCCTGGACCTCGAGCAGAGCGGAACCCTGTTGGAAGTGGGCACCTATGAAGGTGAGCTTCACTGCTGCCCTGTGGCATCCCGAGTGCCTTCAGTGGTCTAGGCAGAGGGTTTAGACTCTGGGGCATCCCGAGTGCCTTCAGTGGTCTAGGCAGAGTGTTTAGACTCTGGGGAGTCTAAAGAAGTAAGAAGAGACTAGTCTGCCTTAATGTGGTGCATGCTAATAAGATGTGGAAAGACTTGAGAGATCTCTTTGCAGATAGTTTTTCTCTTTTACCTTGTAAACTTAAGGACTGGCGTTTTATGTTTTGATATGGACACTTGTACCGCTTCCCTGAATCATGGGTCATCACACTGTGACCTTGTGTTGTTGTTTTTATCTTGAAGAAATGAAATTCGATGTGCACCACTAGTTGGTTTTACCTGGAAGTGTATCTACACTATTCATAAAGAAACATCAATGAGTACTCCTTCCTCTGCCAGCTGCTGCCTGTCTGCCTTGGATTCAGTATGATGAATAGTGTGACTGATGATTAGAGCTCATGATTAATCTTTGAAGTCCAAGGATTCACATGCATACATGCATATACCTCTGTGTGTGTTCGTGTTTCTTCCTGTTGTACACGGAGGACGGTGTGCATTGCATGCTTTTGGTGCCTTGCACTTCTGTTTCTTGTTGTGTCTTAATAGATCCTTGTCATTCAGTAATAGAGAACTTCCTGTTTCCCTTTCTCAAATCACTTCATATGAATGTACCATAATTTATATAGTTTTCTCTCTCTGGGTAAACACTTTGGGTTATTTTTAACTTTTCAAGATTTATTTTGATTATTTACAAATATTTGTTATTTTTGCTCTTTCAGAACACTACTATATTTAATAACATGGTCATTAGCTGCAGCAACAGCTAAGTTTCCACAAATAAAATTTCTATGTCAAAATGAATTAGAGGAACAGTTACATTTTCTTATCTGTTTGAGGGTTGTATTATAATTTATCTAGCTAATTCTCTCCATGTGAGTTTTCCATAGCTGATTTCTAAATATCTTCTTTTTTAATTGACATTCAGGTCTGATATTTCATATATATGTGAGGATCAGATAAGGACACTTGACATACACTTAGAATCCCAGGACTGGGGTCGTTGAAACCAAAGGTCATGAGTTCGATACAAGGCTGGGCGCTGTAAATGATGCTTATCATTTAACACTGATCATTTGTGTAAGGGATATTCAGAATTCTTTCTACTGGCTCTTTTGAAATATATAATTAATTAGTGACAGGTACAGTTACTCTGTTATGCTATAGGAAATTGGGAATTCTTCATATCAGCTAATTGCATCCATGCTACTGCTGACCGTCTTCTCTGTCTCACACACTCTTCCCGACCTCTGATGGCTGCTGTTCTCATCTCTCCTGTTAACAGAGCTATTGTGTCGTACACGTGCATGTAAGAACATGAAGTATTTGTCTTTCTGTGTCTGACACAGTCACCTAGCCAAATGGGTTTTTATTTTTATTTTTGAAGAGCGTTTCATGTAGTCCAGGCTTGCATGATACTCAGCAGGTAGCTGAAGATGACCTTGAACTTGGTATCCTAATGTCTCTACCTCTCCAGTGCTGAGCTAACAACTTTCAACACCCATTCTGTTTTATGAGGTGCTGGAGAATGATCCTAGGGCTTCTGGCATGTTGTGCAATCGCTTTACAGCCTGAGCTGCATCCTTAGCCCCAGTTTTCATGACTTTTTGTAGGCAAATAATAATTCATTGTGTATATAAATTGTGTTTTCTTATTCATCTGTTGATTAACACTCAAGTTGTTGCCATGCCATGACCGTTGTGAACAATGATAAACATGGGGGTAGTGATATGCTTTATGCTCTGACTTCTGTTTTCTCTTGTATATACATTTTACTTTAATTGTTCAAGAATCCCTTTCCTCTCCAGGTTTGCTGTGTGCTTCTTTTGGACCTTTTAGTAATAGCCACTAGGCCTGAAGTGGGACAATACATTGTTATGGTGTTGATTTGTTTTGGTGATAACTGAGTTTTAGGTATTTTAGACAGTTTTGGGTACTTGTTGACCATTTATATGTCTTTAAAATGTTACATTTTTCTGAAACAATATTATAGCTTGATTATTCTTTGGAGTGTTATTTGAGAACGAAGAACTTAATATGATACAGTTAACTAGGTTAAATTCCTAATTTATTCATAATTGTATTATGGATCTCTACAAGCTCTTAAAATGTGTATTTGTTAATCATAGAGAAATTTTAAACATTAAGATTAAAAAACAAAAGGTAAACGGAAAGCTTGTTATTGATCTGCCTCTACCCCAGCCTGCCTGAAGTCTGTATCCATTGCCCAGCCCACTTTTCAGGTAGGGACTCTAGACTAGGGCTGCCAAATCCATTCATATCCATGGGGCACTCTGTAGGAAGGGCCCCTACACTCTCATGACCTACTCCTCCTGCTCCTGAAATCTGCCTGAGTATTGTCCTATCCCTAGACTCCACTACAACTCTACTTAACCCCCTTCCCTGCCTGAGAATCATGTGTGTATATGCCTTCAGACCCTGTTCTTCAGATAAGGGACCCCATGCACACACTGTCAATTCCGCCCATTTCTGCTGCCTAACAGGTGGTCCTAAGCAGTCTCCTGAGGACTGGCTTTAAGAATCTTCTTCTCCTCCTTCTTTCTTTTTCTCCCCCTTCCCCATTTTTTTGAGACAGGGTCTAACTATGTAGCTCTGCCTGAAACTCACTCTATAGACTAGGCCCCAAGTTTGGGTTTAAAAGTGTTTGCCACTACACCCAGTCATATATATTTTCAAATCTATGACGTTGCTACTTTTGATTGTATCACTATTAAAAGCCAAACTAATCACTAATTAAAATATGGCCATGTAGTATGGAATTCATTTTGGGTTTTTTTTTTGTAGTTTTAGGTTTTTTTTTTAAAATTAAAAATAGATGTTTTTCATAATGATATATTCTGATCATGGTTTCCTCTCCCCTAGGCTCTTCTGAGATTCCCCTCTAATTCTACAGAAGCCCTCTCCTATTCTTAGATACTACTCCTAGCCCAAGCTGAACTGGGATTGCTTCTAATATCCCATCAGGCATCAACAATGAATTGCCCCAAGACACATAAACTCTCCTGGAAATTAATCTGAAGTCTACATCTCTACAGATTGCTATAGTAGTAAACAGAGATCTTAAACACCCACTCAACAAAGGAAAGGCAAGGTATCCATACCAAGAGACCTTACCAAAGACCTAATCCCAGATGGTTAGGTCCCATCACCAAAACACAAGCAATATGGATAACCAATACAATAGGTCACCACCGAAAATCAGCCCTCCTAGAGTAATGTTCCTAAGAAAAGCAACTTAGATGATGTACAAGACAATGATTTTAAAATAACAATAATAAAATAATTAAGAAACTCAAAGAGGATCTGAATAAATGCTGGAATGAAGATAGTGAAGACACAGTTGAATGAAATAATAAAAGCAATTCAAACTGTGTAAATAGAACTTAGTAAGAGAGAATCTCAGAAGAAAAAAAAACAAAATGAAATAAAACTCAAAAATTTCATAGAACTGCCTCACCATTAGACTGAATCAAGGAAAAGTGAGAACGTTAGGTCTTGAGACAATCCAGAAGAGTTGGATCACTTAGTCAAAGAATATATTAAATAAAAACAGCACGCAAAAAGTCACAGACACAACATACAAGGGACTCCAGGACACCATGAAAGGACAAAGTACCCAGGAATAGCAAGATAGCAGATACAAAAGGAAAAGAGACTCGGGTGAAAAACACAGAAAATATTGTCAACAAAATCAAAGAAGAAAACTTCCCTAATCTAGGAAAGGAGATGCCCATCACAACCCAAAGGCATACAGAGGAACAAACACAACCAGAAGGAAACTTTCCACATAAAATTGAAAATAGTAAATGTACAGAGCAAAGAAAGGATATAGAAGAAGAGGATGATGATGAGGGGGAGCTATTTCAGTGGAGACCAGAAAACCTGAAACAGTTATACAAGCCATAAAAGACATCAGATACTAGGCCAGACTACCATACCCAGCATGATTATCACTTGTATCAAAGGAAGAAGGAAAAATTTTCATAATTAAAACAGATTTTAGGAATTTATGACCACTAAGCCAGCAGCTCTACAGAGATGTGGAGAGAAGGTTAAACATGCCCAAGAAGGTATAAGAAATAGAACATGGGATTGAAAGATATCTAATGAAATACCACAAAGTAACAGGAATTAGTACATTGCTCAATAATTCTTTTCTGTTTGGCGGGGGGGGGTGAGAGGGGTGTTGAGATAGGGTTTCTCAGTAACTTTGGAGCCTGTCCTAAAACTAGCTCTTATAAAGCAGGCTGGCTTCAAACTCACAAAGATTCATCTGCATCTGCTTCCCGAGTGCTGGGATTGAAGGCGTGTGCCAGCACCGCCTGGCATACTCAATAATTCTTAATGGTCTCAACTCCTAGCAAATACACACAGACTAACAGATTAGATTAGAAAACGGGGTACATCTTTTTTGTTGCTTCCAGGAAACACAGCCCACACTCAATAATAAACACCACCTTAGGGTGAAGTAAAAGGAAAAGATATGAAACTAGGAACAAGTAGAGGAGTTAATCTAATATCCGGAAAAAAATGGGCTTCAAACCAAACCACTCCGAAGAGATAAGGAGGAATACTATATACTCATCAAAATATTAATCCACTAATAGAGTATGACAGTCTAACCATATGTGTACCAAATACAGGAGCACATAATTTCATCAAAGAATCACTATTAGATCCAAAAGCTACAGATTGATCCCAACATGGTGATAGTGGGTCGTTTCAATTCCACACTTAGCAGGAGACAAGCCACTGAGGAGAACTCTATACTCAGAAACTCTGGAGTTAAAGTACATCATGAATCAAATCAACCTAGCAGATTATCCATAGAGCATTCCTCCCAAACACTAAAGAATACACTGTCTTCTCAGCAGCCCATGGTGCTTTCTCCAGAGTAGACCACATATTAGCACGATGTAAGTCTTAACAAATATAGAACAAGTGAATCACACTGTGTTCTGTCTGACCATAAGAGAATAAAGCTGAGTATCAACAGCAGTAGAAACTACAGAAAGTACCCCTGACTTATGGAAACAAAACAACACACTACTGAATGACAGTTGGGTCAAGTAAGTGATCAAGAAGGAAATGAATGAAGATGAAAACCCAACATTACAAAGTCTGTGTGATGTAGTGAAAAGCTAAGAGGAAAAGCTTATAGTACCATGTACCTGTGTCCAAAAATCTGAAAAACCTCAAAGTAATAACTATGTTGCCCTGGAAGACCTTGGAAAATTCAAAACAAAACAAACCCAAAAGCAGTAGACAAGAAGAGTATTCTGGTTTTTGTTTTTTATTTTTATTTTTTTGTCAGTTTGACACAGCTAGGGTCATTTGGCAAGAGGAAACTTCACCTGAGTAAATGCCCCCATCAGACTGGCTTGTAGGCAAGTCTGTGGGGCATTTTCTTTACTAATAATTCATGTGGGTGGGCCAAGCCTTCTGTGGGTGGTGCTATCCCCCAGCAAGTGGTCCTGGGTTATATGAGAGCCAACTGAGCAAGCCATAGAGAGCAAGCCAGTAAGGAATGTCCCTCTGTGGTCTGGCTTCAGTTTCTGCCTCTAGATTGTGGTCTTGATCACTTGCCCTGACTTTCCATTCAAGATGGACATTTAGCTATAAAATAAACCAAACCCTTTCCTTCTCTAGTTGATTTTGTTCATGTCTTATCACAGTAATAGAAAAATCAAACTAAGACAAAAAGATAATCAAAATCAGGGCTGAAATTAATGAGATAGAAACAGAAAGAAATAAAACAATACAAATAATAAAACCAACAGTTGGTTCTTTGAAAGGATTAACAAGGTTGGCACTTTGGTAGCCATATTAACCAAAAGAGAGTATCGGGATCCAAATGAATAAAATTGGTAATAAGAAGGAAGACATCACAATATATACTGAAGAATTCAGAGAAAATCATAAAAATGCTTTTAAAATTTGCATTTCCTCCAACTAAAAAAATCTAAAAGAAATGGATAAGAAAGATATGGTCTACCAAAGTATGACACGATGAGAGAAATAATGAATAAATAATGAAAATGTGGTATATTTACACAATGAAATATTACTTAACTATTAAGAAAAATAAAATTATAAAATTCACAGTTAAGTAGATAGAGCTGAAAACAATCATTACAAGTGCAGTAATCCAGACCCAGAAGGAAACATGTCTTTTCTCATTTGTGGATGTTAGCTTTGAACTTTCAGATATGTATGCTTTGTTTGGAATATTCATAAATGTCAGGAGAAAAGTAAGGGTCTGTGAAAAGAGCTTTCAAGGGAAGGGCACTAGAACTCAGTAGTATAAAGGGCTAAAGAATAATAATGGAACAGGAGGGGTTATCATGGGGTTGGGTATAGTAGGACAGGGTAGAGGAGAAACTTGGGGAGAGATAAATAACAGTAATGATCTTCCCAAAAAATCATTTGGAAATCTACCACTATAGAAGCTTCCTAAAATATATACATTCATATATATGAAAAGAATTAAAGTGAAGTTACCCTATAACCAGATTACGGTGCTCCTACTAGACACTATAGGCTAACAAATAGAAAGCCTAGTGCCAGGAATGGGTTTCTTATCTTGAAGTTGTTGGCTAGTTAGGTTACATAGACCCCTAAATATTGCAAACTATAGCCAATGCTATTGCTTACTCCCTAGAACCTGATGGTGAGACTGTATTGTTGAAGATACTGTATACTTGAGTCAAAGAATGTCAAAAAATCAAACTAAAACTTACCTGGAAGCTTTATCCTTACTGCGTAACTTTCAATGTCCTGGAAGGTGGTTTTGTTACTAGAGCAGGAAAGTAATCATTCGTCGTTTCCAGACTCTGATAGTTCAAGTAACAACTGGCCTGGCAAGGCATGCCCACTGGTGCAGTAGTGGCATGAACATCATGGGAGGAACCAGTCACTTTCTGATTGAATTTAAGTCCCATCTCACAAGGTGGAATCCATATCTGGCACCATTATCTAGGCAAAAAGCCTGTGACTAGACAAATCATAGGCCCTAGGAAAGAACTTACTACTATTATTTGCTCTATGGACATGGTATTAAACTAGCTCTTAATGACTTATTATTTGACTTAGAGATTAATGCATCTGTCAATCCCCATTAAAGAAACTCCTGTTTGTCATAGATGCCAATTAATATAGACATCCACACATGGTTAAGGTGCAGAGAATAAGACTGTAGAATGTTCTTTCCTAAATAGAAATCTCAGGGATCATTGTGAAGGAGCAGTCTGAAAGATTGTAAGTACCAGTAGTGGTGGGTGACTACAAGGAAACAATACTGTTTGCAGGGATTCTTAATTATTTTTTACTTAGTCCCCTGGAAAGGAATATGTCTGGGTAGCTTCTGTGCAGCATGGTTGAGGTCTGAGAATGCAGTTAAGAGTAGAAAGGGGCTGAGGAGATACAAAGGACTTCTTGTCTATGTGACTCTATTTAATAATTTGGTGACCTTTGTAGAGCAACTGCAGTCCTCTTTGCTTAGAAGATAGTGAATCGTCCTGACCTAAAATCAGCTATTCTTTCAATCTGGGGAGATTTTATATCATTTGCTTTGTTATAGGCTCAACTAGAGGAACTGGGATGAAAGGAAAAGCTTAGGATTTAGACGGAAGTTTAGTATGGAAAAATAAAAATAAACTTGGTTTATTCAGGTGTTTAGGTGTCAGATTATACATAGGTGGAACAGGTTCCTTGCCTCCTTTACTGTCATCAGCGCAGCAAGGGCACCATTACTGTGACTGAAGCTTCAGATGGAATCCCATGACTAAATGGAATAAGTAAGGTCTTGTGCCAGGTCTGATCAGGAGCCGTACCCAGCTCAGATCCAACAGCCTTTCTCAACCTCAAGGATATCCTGGATGTAACAGGCAGCCTGTTAGTGCTGCACTGACTTCCCAGCCCAGCAGAAGGGAAGTAAATATCTTTCAGAAAACATCTAATTGTCTTCAAGTGTATTTCTATGAATGCTGGCTGGTTGTTTTAGAATTGAAGTTTTCTAATACACCACATCAACCCTTTCCACTTTTTTATGCATTTTTCTCTGCTTGCTCTCCAGCATTTGACCTTTTGCTAGTTTAATTTTACACCCATACGAGAAGGTGCTTCACTTTTTGGAACCAACTAGAATTTGACTTTTGCAAGCTGAGAGCAAATGAAATTTTTATTAAATGCCAGCTCCTGCCCTAGGAGTAATGCTTTTAGATCCCCAGAGGCTTTTCTCTCACCCGCTGCCCCGGACCATCCCTCAGCAGTGGCTGTGTCTGGTGAGAGACACTCAGGAGCAGCTTAAAACCACCTGTGCCTGAATCAGCCCTGTGCCGTGGGGCTGTCTCCCCTCTGGCAAGTCACTTTCTGCTTCGTTTCCATCTTCCTCTTGGAAATTACAGTGCTTCCATGTGAGCCGGACTGAATGAGGGAATGATTGCAAAGGGCTTAGCTGAGTGCCTGGCACAGGTACACTCCCAGTCAGTATTAGCTCTGGCATGCATGCACAACTTAGGGAAATTGCTACACAGTGTATTCCCATCTCCTCCTTGTAAGCCAGGGGATCTGCCAGTTGAGTGTATGTATTTACTTCCCAGGTTCCACCCACCTTTTTTGCCATCTGAAATTTCTTTTTGCCTTGTTGGAACAGGGAAGAGCCTGGTATTACAACAGAGTGTTCTTATTTTCCCTCTTTTTACTTCCAGGTCTAAGATGTTGTGAACTGAGTGGGCTGAAACTATGAGCCGAAACAGCTCTTCTCCTTAAAAACAAACCAAACTATACAGAGTATTCTCAAATATGGCATTCAAAATAGTTGTGTTTGATTGCTTTTTGTACAGATAAGTGTCCTCAAGAGCTATGCAATAAAGGCCTGTCAGTGTTATGATTTATGACAGTGTGACCCTGGCAGGTTCCCCTGCTGGTTGGGGTACAGACAGATACAACATTCAGAGGGAACTTGGGTATAGTTTATTTAGTGGATATGTGGAAGGGTATAAGGGTAAGGGGTTATGGACGTGGCAGGGGAGGACAGAGAAAGAGAGGAAAGAGGAAGGGGAAGGGAGAGGCAGAGGCTGCCTCTTCTGAAGAAGGATGGACAGAGAGAGAAACAGGAGGTGAGAGGTCAGCTTGCCTGGCAGGAAGGGGGAGATTAGGGGTAGGTCGAGCTTGTCTCTTAAAGGGACAGGCTACCCAGGTGACAGAGCAGGCCAGCAGAATTATAACATTTCGTTTCCTAGCCCATGGTGCTGTTGGGAAGTGGTGGAACTGCTGAAAGATGGAGTCAGTCTAGTTAGAAGGCTTTGGGGACTTCATATGGAACATGTTCGTTAGGGAAATATTGAGAATGTGGCTTCTTTCTTTGCTTCTTGGCCGCATGGCATGAACAGATTGCTCCTTCATGGCCTGCTCCTTTCCCCTGTCCCAGTGTCTCACCTTGCAACAGGGCCAAAACAAGGAAAGAGAGCCATCTGATTATGGATTAGAACCTCTCAGGTTCCAGTGGAGCGGAGAGGGGTGGAGTAAAGTGAGGGCAGAGGCAGGCAGATCTCTATGAGTTCAAGGCCAGCCTGGTCTACAGTGCTGGTTTTAGGACTGACAAGGTGACTACATAGAGAAGCCCTGTCTCAAAATACCAAAAATTCAAAACCAAAGTAAAATGCATTCTGAGAGGACATTCTGCAGAATGCAATGCTATAAAAGTCTATATCAGGTGCTGTCTCAAGCAGCCTTAAGGGGGAACTTGTGGAAGGTCAGGTGAACTGCTCGGAAATAGCAAAAGCCCAGTCATCAGCACCCAAGGTATGACCTGAAAGCAGATTGGCTATTCAGTACAGAACAGGTTAGAATAATGGCTTGTGGGCAGGGAGAGAAACAGCCAGGCTCAACTTCCCCAAATAGTGCTGTCCATTGAGAGTTTTATTCAGGGTACCTCACTTGGCATATTTTCAACTATGCGTATGGTAGCCACTAACCCTCAGCTATGCATATGGTACCCACTAACCTGCTGAATCTTCAGAACAGTTGTAATTATTTTCTAGAATTGCTCTTTACTTTTTAAATTATATGTTTGTGCATATGTGTCCTGTAGTGGCATTTCAAATGTAGTTTAATAAATAAAGACTGCCTGAAGATCTGCGAGTAAGACAGTCCCACTGGTCAGCCTTACAGACCAGATTATGGTAACATACACCTTTAATCCCAGCAGCCACCCTAGTTGTCATAGAAATCAAGTGATGCATGCCTTCAATCCCAGTGGTACACAGCTTTGATCCCAGCCCTAGAGAGGAATATAAGACGGGGCGAGCCAGCTCTCAGAAGTGTCCGAGTCCAGGTGCTCAGGGCGTCCAGAACAGGCCATCAGATTCCCTGGGGCATGTGAGGCTCTAGATATGGGTGCTAGGGACTGAGCTCTAGTCCTTTGCAAGAACAGCAAGAGCTTTTCATGCTGAACTATCTCTCTGACCGGAACAGTTGAGGTTTTGTGAGTCTTGTTCTTTTTAACGCTTCTTTCAGAGTTTCTTACGATGTATTTCAATCATTCTCACTCCCCTCCCCCAACTCTTCCCAGATTAAACCCACCCTCTCTACCACACACTTTTGTGTGTCTACCTCCTGCCCCCAAATCCTTCAAGACCAGTTTGTGCTGCCCAGATAGCCTTGGATATGTGGTCTTCCACTAAAGAGTGGTCAACTAATCAAGGGGCTGCTCTCTTAGAGAAGGCTCTCCCGCTCTCAGCTGATGCATGTCAGTAGGCCCACAGTTGGAATGATGTGCCCAACCCTCTTTGTCATGCTGGGATTTGTTGTGGCTTGGGTTTCCACAGGTTTAGTGCACGCTGTTGCAGCTACTGTGAATTCATACTTGGGGCTGGAGCAGTGGCTCTGTGGTTAAGGGCAATTACTATTCCTGCAGAGGACCCAAGTTAAGTTCACAGCATCCAGTGTAGCTCACAATGGCCTGTAATTCCAATTCCCAGGAGATCTGATGCCTCTCATCCTTTTGGATATATACTGCCCCCTCTCCCTCCCTTACACACACACACATACACGCGCACACACATAGGCACGTGCCCACACACACACTAAAGATTAAAAAGAATAACTTTTTTTTTTGTTTTTCAAGACAGGGTTTCTTTGTAGCTTTGGAGCCTGTCCTGGAACTAGCTCTTGTAGACCATGCTGGCTTTGAATTCAAAGGGATCCACCTGCCTCTGCCTCCTGAGTGCTGGGATTAAAGGCGTGCACCACCAACTCCCGGCCAAGAATAACTAATAATTTTTTAAAATTTGAATTTTTAAATTCATCACAGTAGCTGGTCACTGTATTTATTTCAGTACCAGTTTTGAATAAAAAAAATATTCAAGGAGAAGTAAAGTCCTATAGAAGAACCTCTCTCTCCTCACTTTCCAACTTCATACAGCAAACCCATTTAGAGCTGAATTTGATCTCCAGAATCCTTGGAAAGCTTAATGCCATAGCACAAATCCACATAAAACCTGGACACTAGACAACGTGTGTCTATGACTTCAACACTCTCCCACTGAGATGGGAGGCAAAGATGAGAGACCCATTGGAAGCTCACGGACCAGCTAGCCTGGAGTATACAATGATGAGCCCAATTGAGACCCTGTTTCAAGACAAGATGGAAAGCAAGGACTATCATAACATCTCCCACAAACATGCATGTTCATGGCACACATGCTCCATAACTCACGTTTATATGCATGTGTACATACATACATCACAGAACACCCTACTCTGCATTTTATCTGGCAGTTGGTGTTGTGGTTAGCTAGAACTGCATGGGTGATGGTAGTAGTGACAGTTGGTTGAATCTAGAGTATTAGTGTAAGCAAAGAGATGAATTTGGTGATGTATTGTTCATTGTCAGGAGGAAAGAAGAGACAAGTGACAGCAATCCTCCTAGCCTCTTGTCTTCTGGATCTGGATCTATGCTGCTAACATTTGCTAAGATAATAAACACGAACTGACTGCGGAGAGAGGAGGCAAGGGGAGCATGGTTTTTAGATTACATCGTGAACGCTGTCTCAAAAAAGAAGAAATGCTGTAATTGGATCAGGTTTAAGGAGTGGGCAAGGACTCCGTCATGGAACCGTTGACAGCTGCATGTGTTCCCAGCAGACCCTCCTGCAAGGCATACAGGTTGTTAGTAGGGTGTGTCACTGATCTGCTTCACATCTTGAACCAGCTCAAACCAACTTTTTGTCCTTTTCCTGGACAGACAAGGTATCAAAGCAAATCAGAGAAAATAAAAATAAATCCCTTGGTCTGACTTTTTGATACCATGCTTGAAATACAGCAACTGAACTATCCTTGTTGGTTCTTCCTTTTTTTTTTCTCTCTCCTGCTGATATTTTTATTTTACAATCCTGGTTGCTGCCTTAGTACCCACCCTTGGGACTTCCCTGGGAGAGCATTTACAAGGGATGAACTATTCAGTGGGACTGGTTCTGAACATGCCTGCTTTACAAATGCCTCTGGGTAGAAGAGGCTGATTATACACTTGGAGCGTCGCAAAGGTTTTCCTTCAGCCTAGAAGTGCAGTGCCAGGGTGACATTTGAGACTGGAGTTTTGTGTTGCATATTTCTGCATGCTAATTAGAAAGGGGATGTCAGTGTTCAATAATGGGATTGTTTTGCTTCCTAGAAGATCTGCAGAAAAGCAGCTGCCAGCAGTATACTTTTGGGGGACAGAGATATAAAGTGGGGTGAAGAGAGTTCATGTTTGTCATTGAGGAAAATGAGACCGTCTGGAGTCCTGTTCTTTGGCGGGCCCTGGGAGCCGTCTGTTGTGATAAGCTCTGTTGGCAAACTGTGCTGTGGAATGTTCTCTGTTGATAATGAAAGTAACCAAATGAAACCTGTGCTGTCTTTGGCTTTTCCCTGAGTTTGAAGATGGTGAGGCTAGAGTTAGGGAAATTTTATTTAATTTCTTGCTCAGAGATCCTAAGAGATTTCTGGAGTTGGAGTGGAGTTGAATGTTAGACACAAACAAATCTATGTTTTAATGCCCTTCATCATTTATAAATTATGTGGCTTTCGGAAGCCGGGTGGTGGTGGTGCGTGCCTTTAATCCCAGCACTCGGGAGGCAGAGAAAGGCAGATCTTTGTGAGTTCAAGGCCAGCTAGTTCCAGGACAGGTTCCAAAGCTACAGAGAAACCCTGTCTCTCTGAAAAACTAAAAAATAAAAATAAAAAAAAATGTGACTTTCATCTCCTTCAACTGAAAAATAAGACTACTAGTTCCTTTTGCTGCAAGATAACTGTAAATACTAGCTTGTCTCCTCTTTGGTCTCATACTCAAAGTCATGGGTACAGAGGAACATCTAATTACAGGATGTTGGTTTATTATCCTTTTTATATATAAATATATGTTTACAGGGTGGGGCGTGTGGGAAAAGGGATAGTAGAAAGTGATGGGAGGTTTTTGAATGTCATAATGGCAAAGTAGCATAGGGATGTGCTATTCAGGAGTCACTAATGGAGTGGAAAGACATGCTAAGAGTCATGTCATTTAAAACTGGTGTCTAGGATGATCCTTGGCTGGGGTTTATGTGTGCTGTCACTGCTTGTTCCTTTATACCTTCTGCAAAGTATTGTTGAGCGACACTGTGTACCTCATAGACTCTGGCAGCCCTCAGGGAACACAGACGTGCACAGAAACAGTAGTGGGTAGTGCCACAGAGAATTTATAACCCAGAAATGAGAACCGATGCGAAGTCAAACCACTCGATACATGCTGTGGAGTATGTTAGAAAGGGAGCGGTGTGTGTCCCCCGTTAACACAGCAGGGCTGATCAAAGTGCAGCTTCGATCCAGCCTGTGGTGTCACAGATAATGTCCTGGGGACAGGTAGTAGTAAGGATGAGGGACAAAGGGAAGGGGGGTACAAGAGCCATGAGCTGCTGACGGGGCCCAGTTTGAGGGGCTACTGAATGGAGCCCTGTGAAGTCAGAGTGAGAGAGTATGCAGAAGGCAGCTGTAGACCAGCCTCGAGAGTGGGTCGGGACAGAGGCCTCAGGGCCGCGCAGCCAAGGCAAAACCAGATGAGCTGGATGTCTGTGTTCATGAAGCGTACAGATGTCTGTCTGTGCTCATACAGGAGAGTGGAGATTTTATAGACACTACCTCCACCTGCCATTGACACTGCCCTCATTGGAAACATTTTGTCTGTATTTCACTAATGGGAATGTCACTACTGCCCTGGGCTTTTGTTTTCAAATGCTTAGCCTCTAAGAAAAGCAGAAAAGAGTTTCCTCATGCTGAACTAACAGTGGCACCCCACAAGAGCCCTCTGTGCTCCTCTCCTACAAAAGGGGGGATGGCTTCCTCTGTCTGAACGTGGAGACCCTGAGGTGCAGCAGAATCACCTGTACACTGGTTGGAATCTTGCATATCAGGCCTACCCTGACCTAAGGGACCAGCATCTGTAATTAATGTTCCTAGGCTGCTGTTTGCCTGCTGAAGTTTCAGAACACTGATGTTTGCTGTGTAAAGAGATTTGTATCTTTATATCTTACTGCTAGTATATAGCTTAGTGCTTAGAATAAAGATTCTCTCCAAGGATAGAAATGAAATTATAACTTTGTGTAAGTTGAGAAGCTGCACAGATTTGATTCATTCCTGCTGAAAATCCAGACATAGTACAGTCTTCCTTAAATGTTTCATAAAACTCTTAAATATTGATTTGCAGCCCTCATTAATTTATAAGTGTGAGTTAGAAAGTATTTTCTTTGGCTTTGGTCATGGCCATAGATTGTGCCTGTTAATTAAGGCCAGCCTTGCCTTCCTCTTTCCCTGCCTTCCCTTCCCTCCCTCCCCACCACCCCTGTTGGATTTTATTGTAGAACCTGTTCTGAAAATAGCAGAGAGGAAGAGAAATCCATTCCCACTTGGGCTGGAGCCCGGGCACCTCAGGAAGTGTCTGTTGGGTAACGTGGAGACTGTGGGACAGCCAGGTTCAGGGCTCATAGGAACGATGCAACCTGCCAAGCAATAACCTTAATTAATTGTCTGATCATTTGCAGAGCCTCAGTTATTTATGTCCTTCATACAGAGTCTCCCGTACATTCTGCATGTTCTCTGCAAGGTCTGTGCTTCCGCCTTGGCTGGACTTGGCCTACTTAGATCATACTGGAAGTTCTTGAAAAGATGGAGTATTTTGGAAGGCACAGTTTGGATCCCTAACTCCAAGACGCTAGATACAGGCAACAGAGTCCTGGAGTAGCTGTGGGACTCAGTACGTGACCCACCTGCCTGCCTGCAGCTGCATGGGAAAGATAGTCTATAATGCTACACTCTTGTTGACCAAAAGTCCAGGGTTCAGACAGATGCATCCAAAAGGAGTTGATTCAAAGGCCACCTTACAGAGTCTGTGAGGACTTTGGGAGATTGTAGGTTTTCTTTCATCCATGCCATCACAAAAACCTTAAGGTAGTGACCTGAGTTTGGTTCCAAAGTGCTTATGTGGTGAGACCATCAGAAGAGAGTAAGGGCAGACTTTATCTGCATAAAGCCTCGATTCAATGAGTGTGTTGGGGCAATGTTCTGCTGGGTGGATTGGTTGGTTTTTTTTGTCACCCTGACACCTAGAGTTACTTGAGAAAAGGAGCCTAGTTGTGAAAATGTTCCCTTTAGGGGGCTGGAGAGATGGCTCAGAGGTTAAGAGCACTGACTGCTCTTCCAAAGGTCCTGAGTTCAATTCCCATCAACCACATGGTGGCTCACCGCCATCTATAATGAGATCTGTTGCCCTCTTCTGGCATGCAAGCATACATGGAAGGAATGTTGTATACATAATAAATAAATAAATAAATAAATAAAAGAAGGAAAAGTGCTTTCTTCATAAATGTATTTAAAAAAAACAAGAAAAAAATGTTCCCTATAGATTAGATTTCCTATAGACAAGTCTGTAGTACATTTTTCTTGAATAATGATTGACACGGGTGAGCCCAGTCCATGGGGTGGGGGGTGTGTGCCACCCCTGAGCAGATAATCCTGAGTTGTGAGGAAAGTATGCTGAGCAAGCCAGTAAGCAGCATTCCTCCCTGGCCTCTGCTCAATTCCTGCCTCTAGATTCCTGCCTTCACTTCCTCCCTGACTTCCCTCAGTGAGGTACTGTTTCCTGCTAGTGAAGATGAAATAAAATAAACCCTTCCCTCCCCCAAGCTGCTGTTGGTTGGGTGTTTTATCCGAACAGTAGAAACGCTGACTGAAACAGGCATGATGGTTTTGGACATGCGCTTGCTTATCAGCATTGCTGGGGTGTGGGCACTGGGGACTCCACCTAGTTGTTTCTCTCTCGGTTTTCGGAACAGTGGTGTCTATTAGAAACATCACATTTTTTTTAAAAAAAAAATGGATGTTAACTCATATTATTTTACAATGGTGTATGGGGAATAAACCAAAACATATCATTGAAGTAAAAATCTGAACCCCCTTACACAGAAACTGATGCATAAAAGTTTTCTATGAAGCAAAAAGAAACATTTAAAAAATGTCAATAGTATAGTTTTAACACCTGTGGCTGACAAAGTTTCTCAGAAAATCTAGTATTTAGTTGTCAAAGTCGTCCTGTAGGGTCACCACGCTGATGTTATGGATAGCAACTCAGAAAGTTCTTGAGAGTCCACACGTAGATGGTTATTTAGATGGTGCTTGACTTTGTTTTTGTTTGTTGTTTCTTTTACTGGTATAATAAAAGCTGCACATACAGTTTGCTGGGGACTTCAAATACATAACATCAGTGGTTTCTTAAGATGAAATAGGAATCATTTCAGAGATTAGAAACACATCAGCATCATGAAGCATTTGCCTAGTCTCACTCTGGTGCCAACTTCAGCATGGATGTAAGGGTTTCTATAGACCATCTCCTTGTGTCCTTATAACAGGTATTCAAGGTGCAGAATAAATTTCTTCAGCATTATAATTTTAAGGTTGAGAGCAAAAACTTGGAGTCTTTTGTTTGGTTTGGTTTTAATGGGAAGAATGATGCACCCTGGCTAACAAGGGCAGCTAATGGTGAGTTGTGGCTGTGGGCTCACTCTTACAAGCTTTATTGATACACAGCGCCAAGGCTGCCAGTATTGCCTATGCACACATATTCATTGTGATAATCCACACTACATTATCGATGTTTGGCAAGTTTTAATTTTATATTGTTTACCTGATAACGTGCGTGTCCTCTGTCTCAGAGACTACTCTGTAGACATGGCAAAGAACTCTGAACAGGTGGGCTGTCTGGGATGCATCAACAATTCTGCTAGTCGTTTGTTTGAAAACCAAGGACAGACAGGTGCTTCCTGGAAAATCCATGTGTGTTTGTCAGATTACTTGAAATGTTGTTTCACAGTCATTTATTTCTGTCATAAGCTGTGGCTTCAAAGAGCAAATTAATTTTAAAATGATAATTTTGTGAGCATGGCTCCAATTGAATGTCACCAATCTGAGCAACAATAATTAGGAAAAGAAGACGGCAAGGTCCCATCCTTTATCTCCCCTTTTCAGTGGGTTCTAACTTGTAGATATCAACCTTCATTTAACATCTAATTCTAAAATGAGTGTGGTCTTTTGGTATATTAGTAATGGGGAGGAATTGAAATTAAAGTCAGCAGTGCGTTATCTCTGTTTGTTTGTTTGTTTAATTTATGGTGGAGGTTTATATTTAAGCCAACAGTCTTAATTTCCTAAACCTCACAAACACTCCTCAGTGAAAAAGTTGTGGTATTTGGTCTAGGCACATCTTTAAAGAAAGCATGGGATAGTCTCTACATGACCTTGTAGAGATGAAAGATGAAATGTGTGTTCTTTGTTACATATTGCTAGCTTTTCCTTGTGTGAGGATTAGCCCCTCACACCACTATGGGATGTCTTCCTTCAAGTTTCTTCCTCCCAACTTCTTGGCCTCTAAGTTGAGAATATGAAAGATTTTTCTTTATAAGAGAACAACAGATTACTTCCTGTGTGAGAACTTAAGTCTTAACCAAGGCCTCCAGCGTGAGCTTATCTGAAACTGCTACCTGGGGCCTGCAGAGATTAAACATGGTGCCCTTTATCCTCTGGGTTTTTTTTTAATTAAGGTCATTTATTTTATTTATGTGTATGATTGTTTTTGCTACCTGTACTAATATGTACCACATGCATGCCTGTGCTTACAGATGTCAGATTCCCTTGAACTGAAGGTTCAGGTGGTTGTGAGCCACCAAATGGGTGCTAGGAACTGAGCCCAAGTCCTCTGTGAGAACATCAAATGCTCTGAGCAGTGGCTCCTCGTCCCGCCCTTGTGTTTTTTAACTATATGTTCAGAGTTTATTGGTGGCTTGGATTTTTACATCCCTCTCAAAAGAAAATAATTTTATGTGTGCTCATAAAGCTATTGATTCAAAACACAAGTTAAAGAAACAAATATTAGGGTTGGAGAGATGACTCAGTTATTGAGAATGCTTGCTGCTCTTCCAGATGACCAGAACTTGGTTCCTAGAACCACCATTGGGCAGATCACAACCATCTATAACTCCATGTCCATGGCCTCCCATGCTCTCTTCTGGCTTTCACAGGCACCCACACAAGGAAACACAGCACATACTTGTAGATATACACATACACTCATACACAAAAGATTTGATTTTTTTTAAAAGAGTCTCTTCTAAAAATATTGCATTGGTGTTAAACCTTTCTTTCTTAAAAAAAAAAATTGTAGGGCCAGAGAAATAGCTTAGTTGCTAGAGAGTTGGCTAGTATTCTTGGAACTCTGGGTGGGATCCCAGCAAGCAGAAAAAGAGCGGCAGTGTATGCCGCAGGAAGCAGAGGCAGCAGAGCAGCCTAGCCTGGGCTACGTGAAACCAAACCGCACAAACCGCACCACAGGAAAGCAGGTGTTCCATTAAAAGAAAATAGAAAAGTAACGATAGTTAAAAGCGAAAACCTGGTAGAGGCACACTCTTTGTCCAGGCACCTACCCTACAGGCACCCACTGTACTGGTTTTCAAATATGTTTTCCAAATCTAGATTAGTCATAAAGTACTCAAGAATTTTTTCATATTGGGACATGCCTCGTAAAGTCTCATTTAGGACAATATCAAAATCACTTGCTTTGAAACATAATCTGTAGAAGAAAATTATCACTATTATCATTATTTCTTCCACTCACTGTTTTCTTTTTTATTTAAATTTGTTTTATTTTGTTTTTTGGTTTTTGTTTTATTTTATTTTATTTTGACTTTTGAGACAGGGTTTCTCTGTGTAGCAGCTCTGGCTGTCCTGGAACTCGATTTGTGGACCAGGCCAGACTTTAACTCACAAAGTGAGTTCCCAAGTGCTAGGATTAAAGGTGTGTGCCACCGCCACCCACCTTATTTAAATTTTTAATTATTTGTTTTTAATTTATTTTTTGAAGTTTCTGAGGATTTCGTGCATGAGTACTGTATTTACAATGTTTACACCCCACAGCTTCCTTAGACCCCTCCCATGACTCCCATTCTCTCTCAAACTCATGACTCCTTCAGTTGTTCTTGTTTCATAAATACACACAAACTGCTAAGGCCCTTTAGTGTTGTTCTTTTGTATATGTATTTAGGGCTGACCACTTGGGGCTGGAGAAAAACCAGTTCTCCCTCCTTCCGCAGCCATTGATTGACTGTGGCTCTCTATCTAGAGGCAGGGCTTAGGGAAATTTCCCATCCACATTGCCATGTCAGCTGGCCTTATCATAAAGCCACCTTAATATTGCTTATGTAAATTTTGGCTTTATGTCATGCTTGCACATGGGCCATGCGTATCTTCTCTGTATTATTCCAATGTTAGTAATAAGTGCTGTCAAAGAGAGCACTTGATTAACTTTCTCTTATGAAGATTAAAGTTAAAAACAAACCTTTTTTTAAATCATTGTTTCTCATTTTGAAAGTTAATTGAATTTATTAGATAGAATTTAGTAATTAAATGAAATTTAAAATAGGCATCTGGGGCTGGGCACATAGGTAGTTAAGTGTTTGTCATGTAAGTATAAAGACCTGAGTTTAGTCTCAGAACCCACATAAGATAATAGGCTGTAATAGTGTGTGCTTATAATCTCAGTGCTGGGGAGGAGGAGATAGGTGGATAGGGCCTCACTTCATGTATCATTCATTCGCATCGTAGAGGGGCCCATACCAAACGCCGGGAACTGAAGAAGGTTAGAAGCAAGGGAGACCATCACTTGAAGAGTGTTTTCCCCCAGGGGGCACCAGTGAAACAGTTTTCTGTTGGAACTTGGCAAGGATTTGTTCCTACCTGGCATAACCCCTATAGTCAGCCCTGCCATTCATTTTAAGAGGTGCCACGTGGTGCTCACTGCCCTCCTTTTACAAAGTGCCCTGGTTCCCTCTTGAAGAGAGTTGGAGACCTCGACCTTTGAGGCCTGGGAGGATCTTGGCAGTAATGCATTTTGTCTTCTGTGAGACTCACTCTTGATCGGATTCAACCGTATGTGGTTGCCTGTATAAGATGACCAATTGAAATTCAAATGTCATGACAATGAAGCGCCTCCATTCAGCACAGCCACTTTTGTTTTTGTCCTAGCTTCTTTGCATCGAGACCATGTGGCTTTCCTTTCCCTTCTGTAACCCCATAACTAGCTAGATAGAAACGATGTCTTTGATAACCCATTCTAGAAATGAAATGCAGCATGTTCTGGCTTTTCCAGCTTCATGTTTTAATGCTCTAAGAGATTTGGATGTGAGTTCTTGGGGCTGAAAAAAAAAGTATTCATTTTGAAACATGCAAATGTGTCTCTCCATCACCTAGGAAACTATTATGGGACACCCAAACCTCCCAGCCAGCCAGTCAGTGGGAAAGTGATCACGACGGATGCCTTGCACAGCCTTCAGTCTGGCTCCAAGCAGTCGACTCCTAAACGAACAAAGTCTTACAATGATATGCAAAATGCTGGAATAGTCCACACGGAGAATGAGGAGGAGGATGATGTTCCTGAAATGAACAGTAGCTTTACAGGTAAGAAGGGACTGTGTTCCCTCTGAACGGATGTGCCAAAGTGGTGACTGGAGTCTTTACAGAAAGGTTCCAACCAGTGTTCGTGGTTGTCAAGATTCAGGCTCTGGGCACAGGGTGTCAGGTGACTGGTGCTCATTTCCTTGGTCTACATACCATGCTTGCTCCTGAGAGTCTTTGAACTTCACCCAAACCATCTTTAATGCATTAGGAATAAATATCTGCAATTTCAAACTGTTTTCTTTCTCTTCAAAATACCACAACATGTTTTAAAACTTCCTTACTTCATTGCTTGATTATTTTTATTTATTATTATGGAGGGGGAACAGATCATGAGACATGATCATTGTTGCTTAATATGAACTGAAACATTAAAAAAACTTCCTTTATCAGGCTACCTTCATTGAGGCTATGCTGGTGAGCTTCCAGAGCGTCCTCTTCTCACCTAGTTAAGATGTAATGGAGCCAGATCAGATCTTCAGTTAACTTGTACAGCTTTCCCTGTATGTCCTCCAGGGAGAACGATGGAAAAATAAATATTGCAAGGTTCTATAATGCATGTGCATGCTGCATTATAGAGCGTGGGTTCCTGAGAAGATACATAGTATGAAGGGGTGGTGAAGGTCAAGGCTTCTGGGCAATAGAAGACCCAGAGGCTTGGGTGCATATTCTCAGTTAGTGAGCATATTTTTCACAGTATGGGAGGGGCGTTTGATCTGCATGCTATAGCTCAAAATGTAATAACTATATATGTATATGGCTATACAGTTCAAATTTGCACCACAACGCACACACACGGCCTATAGTATATATGGAGTTGCTGATTGTTATGTGACTTACAAGTTCATCTTGTTTCCTCCATTTTGCCTATATTTATATTCTCCTTTACTGTCTCAGAATTGTAGCCATGGATGATTTATCCATTTTCGGCATATTAGATCCTTTTCTCTCTGTATTGTCATTATCTAGTTAGACCCAGCTACAGTGAGTGGAAAGATTGGTCAGACTTATGCCTACTTCCCTCTGCAGTCAAACTCTAATAAGATATTCAGGAAAAGGTTATTATAGTTAAACACCATATATGGCCTTTTGTACATCCCAGGGGTTTTTCTCAGATACTAAGTTCAGAATGCTAAGAGATGGCTATAAAAAGTTTTGATAATTTTATTATCAATAATAGTATAGCTCAATATTTTTTGCGAGAAATATTGGGTAAAGAAGGAGTACTTAGGTGTTATGGCTTGGCTTGTGGTGGTTTTCCTTTACAGACAATATGCATAGCCTCATTTGTGTATACAATGGCTGTATTAGAGTACTTCTAACTTTATCTAAGAATTTGATTCTATGAAAATTTCCATTTTTTTTTTCATTTAGAGTGGAATAGACAGTGACTGACCTTTAGTTGCAGTATCTAGAAGATATTTGTCATTTTTATGCCTACTTTTATTAAAATCCACTGATTTCATTCCTTGGGAATATTTTGTGTGTTTATTGTAGCCTTCTCCAAAATGAAAACAGATCATGCACAAGTGTTACTATTTCTTTTAAAAACATCTAATACTTTAATATCTTGGTATTTCAATAGATAAGATCAGCAAATCATAATCTAACTCACAGCAAAGAGGAGGTCCCCAGAGAATATCTAGCAGGCCAGACTCAGTGAAGCAGCTCTGCCAGCATAGGGAGTAGACCCCAGGAGTGGTCCCGAGGCGTGGGTGCCAGGAGTAGACCCAAGGAGACCTCAGAAGTAGTCTACTCAAGTATACCCCAGGAGTGGTCTTTGGTAGACCACAGGAGTATTCCCCAAGAGTAGATCCCTGGAGTTGTCATCTGGAGTGGGTCCCAAAGATAAGTTCCCAAGAATAAACCTCAGGAGTTGACCCCGGGAATAGACCTCAAGAGTAGGCTTAGGAGTAGTCTTCAGTAGACCACAGTAGTATTCCCTAAGAGTAGATCCCTGGAGTTGGCCCCGGGAGTGGTCTCTAGGATTTGTTACCTGTCTTCTACATACATGTTAAGGAGGTGTCTTGGTAGAAAGTAAGACCAAATTCATGATAGTAGCTGCAGTTATTGATGGGTTTTCTGTTTTTAAATATTATACCTTTCTATTGGTAGAAGCCGGGTCTCAGAAAATCTGATTTCTTTATCATCCCCAGTTGAAATTCTAGCATCTAAGTACAGCATATATTCCCAGATTATCATTGGTAATCTTCAGGCAAGCATTATTTGTTAGAACACAAACAAAATATCAGCACAGTCTGAAAACATAGTTCTTGTATGAGCTGAGTCTTCCTCAATGTGATGTTTAAAGAAGTCCCTTTAAGCTGGGCAGTAGTGGCACATGTCTTTAGTCCATCACAGCACTCATGAGACAGAGGTAGGCTGATCTCTGTGACTTAAAATAGCCTGGTCTACAGAGTGAGTTCCAGGACAACCAGGCTACACGAAGAAACTCTGCATCAAAAAAATACCCAAAACTTTTTTTTTTAACCTCAATCCTGTTTTTTTGCAGCAAGGAGCCAGGCAAGTAGTTAGTGGTAGTTAATGGTGGGTCTGGGAGTTTCTTGGATACATGAGATGTGAAATGTCCAGAGGATTCTGCATTCTTGCTTGTTTCTCACTCCATATTGCTCTCTGTTAGTAATTTTGAGATGATCTGTTTTTGTGTGATCTCCTTTCTGTTTTTCTAGATATCTGTTAATCTGTTCTCTTGGATATAAATTGTAAACTGTTGCTGTTGTTTTTCTTTACTCTTCATTCTTTGGTCCTTTGCCCCTCCCCCCAGCTCCCAAGTAATCACACAGAGGCTTATTCTTATGAATGCCCGGCCTTACCTCGGGTTGTTTCTAGCTAGCTTTTCTTATCTAATATTATCCCATTTATCTTTTGCCTCTGGGCTTTTATCTTTATCTTATATAGCTTTCTTTACTTCTTACTCCATGACTTGCTATGTAGCTGGGTGGCTGGCCCCGGAGTCCTCCTCCTCCTCTCACTCCTCTTCCCTGTTTTCTCCTCCTATTTATCCTCTCAGCCTGCCAGTTCCACCTGTCCTTTCTCCTGCCTCGCTGTTGGCCGTTCAGCTCTTTACTAGACAATCAGGTGTTTTAGACAGGCAAAGTAACATAGCTTCACAGAGTTAAACAAATGCAACATAAAAGAATGCAGCAATCTTTGCATCATTAAACAAATATTCCACAGCATAAACAAATGTAACAAACACATCTTCAACTAATATTCTAGAACAGTAAACTTTTTAAAATAGACTTAATTCACTTTATTTTTCTTGTATAAGAACTTTATAGGGTGGCCACAGCTGGAACCTAGGTGCTTTGAACAGAGAGAGACTCTGGTGTGGGTTTTCACAAGATAACCAGTGAATTCCTTATAAGGAGACTTGGTGAATACAGTCTTTTTCCAGAAGTCAGAGGTTAGGTAGGTCTTAGAGATAGCATCAAAGATGACCTTGACAAAGCTGCACAGGGTGGCAGTGTGGTCACCAATACCAGCCATCATCAGTAGCTTCTTGAGCACAGGAGCAGAGACCATGCCAGTGCCTCTGGGGGTAGGTATGAGACGCCACAGTGGCCTGTAACTGCATAGAACTGTGTGAAGTTTGTCAATCTTATTCCCCCAAGTAGCACAGGAACAATGGAAAGCTTGGTCTAGATGATGGCCCCTCTGATAGCAGTGGCTACTTCCATGGAGCACTTACAAGCAAGACCACCATGACCATTGTGGTCTCAATAGTGAGAAAAGCCTTGAACCTGGTCCAGTGGCCAGCCCAAGTCTGCTTCTGCACTGGCGTGATCTTTAAAACCTCATCCTTTAGGGATGCACCAGGGACAAAAGTCAATAATCCCAGATTCCTTAATGTGCAGAGATAACAAGAGTGTGCAGAGTTCCAAGAGTGTGACTTGGAACCATGAATGGGTTTCTGTCTGGACCACCTGGGCACAGGATGGCCTCCAAACAGGAGCCTTAATGATGGCACCAAAATGAGAGGGGAGAGTTGTTGGCCAGGAAATCCTACAGATAGCACCACAATGGTGCTAGGTTGTGGTAGAACTGCTCATCCTGTAGGCTTGGAATTGTGCCATCCAGCTTTTGGAGAGACTCCTCATGTGTTGAACTCATTAGCTGTTCATCAGACAGCTTGGGAACCAGTATTTTATCCCTTATTCTGCTTTTGCTCAGAAATGTCTACAGCAGAGTGACTATGAGAGACAGAAAATGACTATATCTTGATTAGTATGTTTTGAAGCCCCATGGAGACTGACATTTAATAGCATCATCCTCTATAAAAAGTCAGCAGGGATATCTGTTTATGGCTGTTTTGATGACATCATCCTTGATGTTTCTGGTTAATACGGAGGCAAGGAGACATAGTCACTGAGAGCCTTCTTTTAAGATCCAAGTCAGATCAGCCCGCCCACATGATACTGTTCTGGGGTAACTGTCTTGGTTTTCACAGGAACAGTCTCTTTAGCTTCCCAAGGGAGTCTCAGTTCTGACTCACTGCCGTAGCTGTCTCTATATTCTAAACTTTTGTCTTCTTTCCAGCTTAATTTGACAGTATTTTATCTTTGCCAGCATCTATCTGTAGTGGGAGGCCACTTGTTCATTCTGGCTGTGCAAACCATGAAATAATCACACAGAAACTATTATTTAAATCACTGTTTGGTCAATCACTTAAGCATGTTGCTAGCTAGCTCTTATATCTTTGGTTAACCCATTTCTATTAATCTGTGTATCGCCACGTGGCCGTGGCTTACTGACAAGGTTACGCTGGCTGCTTGAGTCTTTCTCCTCTAGAGGCTCCATGGCTTCTCGCAACTCTTTTTCCCAGCATTCAGTTTAGCTCCCACCAACCCACACTCACCTAGCTCTGCTCTGCCCTATCACAGGCCAAGGCAGCTTCCTTATTCATTAACCAATAAAAGCAACACATAGACAGAAGGACTTTACACACCATCTATCAAAAGTCTTCTAATAACTTATACAAAAATCTACAAAAATGCCACTGAATCTATGTGTTCAGTTTGATATTTTTACCCTCTCCCGAATTATAAAACCTAGTAAATTCGATGGAGTGAGATCTCAGATCAGTTTGAGGAGATTCAGGTACAGAATCCTTAGGGTTTGAGTTGATAAATTGGTTTCTTCTTTGATATCTTCAAGGTAATTGTTCTCTTGTTTCTTTTTTGCTGTGTTTTTTGTTGGTTTGTTTGTTTTGGTGGGTGGTTTCTTTTCTTCTAGAGATTGAGGCTGAGGCCTGGCATGTGCCAAGCATATGCTCTACTACTCAGCTATATCCCTGGCCATCCTAGTCATTTTGATTCTTTCTCTTTACCCAAGTGAAATAAAAGCAAGCAATTGAGTTGATAGCCAGCAATTGGGAAAAGTAAGTTCTTTTAAGACCTTAGATGCTGGATTTGGGCATCTTTCATTTCTCTTGTCTTTGAGTCTATCAATGTGACATATTACAGTTACTGATTGAACCGTCCCTGAACCATCTCTGAAAAGAAGCCAACTTGATCACGATGAAAAGTTTTTTTGATGGGTCCTTGAATTTGGTATGCAAGTATTTTATTGAGAAGTTTTGCAACTGTATTCATCAGGGATATACAGAACAGAAATTAAATAATTGTTAAATCTCTAGCTATAAATGAGACATCTGTGACATTTAGGGAACCTTGCAGATGAATGGATGCATGAATTTATAAGAGCCAAAAAAAGGTGGAGAGTGGGGTGGAACCCTAACTTCTGGGTATGATGTCACTGTTGCACTCTTGAATCCATAGCAGCTGTGATGACCTGCTCAAGATGTCTGTAAGACTGGACCCGGCCGCAGGCTGCCATGAGAGGAAGCAGTTCCTGAGGCCGCATGCTCTGTGATGCTTTACACATTGTTCATAGTTGATTAGAGGAGGTAGAGGCATTTTCTTCACTGGTTTGCTACTGGCAAAACATACAAGTTTTTGTAAACATGCTGATGAAAAACTCATGGGTCACTAAAAGGTTGGGGTATAAAGTAGGCGGAGGGCTAGGTGTGAAGAGCAGAGGAATCAGTGAAAAAGGGAATATAAGAGGGTAATGGGTTAATATGATCCAAACCTATTATATACCTGTGTGAAAATGACATAATGAAAGCCATTATTATGCATAATTAATATTTGTTGATAAAATCTAGGAACAGAAATGAGTGTGGGGGAAGAATGTAGTTGTATTTGTCATGTATTTCCCAGGCTTGCAGCGTGTTGTTGAACAGCTTTGTGCTTGTTTTTTTTTTCCTCTCTCCCTTGTGCCTGATGGAATAGCCGATTCTGGAGACCAGGACGAACACACTCTCCAAGAAGCAACGCTCCCGCCTGTGAATAGTAACATCCTTGCTGCTCCCATCACGGACCCTTCTCAGAAGTTCCCTCAGTACCTACCTCTTTCTGCAGAGGATAATTTAGGTCCTCTACCTGAAAACTGGGAGATGGCCTATACCGAAAATGGAGAAGTCTATTTTATAGAGTAAAGTATACCATTTTCTCTACCTGAAAATGCCCTTCTTGCTGTCTTCTTCCTGCTCTTGCTCTGGGTATCAGCTAAGCCTGAGAGAACTGATCCCACAGCAGTGTTATTCGGACTATACAAGCTTCACGTAAAAAGTTTTCATCAGTATCAGTCTTTTTTTTATTTCATAGTATTTTTATTCCATATGTTGTATATCTCAAAGAGATTTATGTATTTCCCTTGTACTTATTTATGTTTCCTGTGACATTAATTTTATTTTTATTGAGCTCTACATTTTTCTCTGCTCCCCTCCTTGCCTCTCCCCTCCCCTTCAACCCTCCCCCAAGGTCCCCATGCTCCCAATTTACTCAGGAGATCTTGTCTTTTTCTACTTCCCATATAGGTTAGATCTATGTAAGTCTCTCTTAGTGTCCTCATTGATGTCTAAGTTCTCGGTGATTGTGGTTTGTAGGTTGGTTTTCTTTGCTTTGTTTAAAAACCACTTATGAGTCAGTACATGTGATAATTGTCTTTCTGTGTCTGGGTTACCTCACTCAAAATGATGTTTTCTTGCTCCATCCATTTTCATGCAAAATTCAAGCTGTCATTTTTTTTTCTGCTGTGTAATACTCCATTGTGTAATATACCACATTTTCCTTATCCCATTCTTTGGTCGAGGGGCATTTAGGTTGTTTTCCAGGTTCTGGTTATGACAAACAATGCTGCTATGAACATAGCTGAGCACATGTCCTTGGGCACGATTGAGCATCCTTTGGATATATACCCAAAAGTGGTATTACCGGGTCTTAAGGAAGGCTGTTTCCTAATTTTCTTAGAAATCGCCACACTGATATCCAAAGGGGATATACCAGCTTGCATTCCCACCAGCAATGCAGTAGTGTTCCCTTTACCCCACAACCTCTCCAGCATAAGTTGTCATCAGTGTTTTTGATCTTGGCCATTCTTACAGGTGTAAGATGGAATCTCAGAGTTGTTTTGATTTGCATTTCTCTGATGACTAAGGATGTTGAACATTTCCTTAAGTGTCTTTCAGCCATTTTAGATTCCTCTGTTGAGAGTTCTCTGTTTAGATCTGTACTCCATTTTTTTATTGGATTATTTGTTCTTTTGATGACCAATTTCTTGAGTTCTTTGTATATCCGTATCAGTCTTAATTATTCGGTGTGAGAGCATTTAGGAAGAGTTAAGTCTACAATTTCTTTAAGGGGTTAGACAACTGAATCCTTTTTCTATAATTATAATAAATAACCATTCTATTTTCCCATTAAAATGTAACTACTTGACATTTTTTCAGTTTTTTTTACTACTGAGTTTTTAGGCTTCTTTAATATTCTGACATAATTTATTGATTTTTCTTAAATGCAATTGTGATTTGTCTTAAGTGTGACTTTTCATTGCTTTTCAAAGTCAAGGAGCTTTTAATTCGACTTATCTGGTTTTTTGTTTTTTTTTTTTTCCTTTGTGGAGTGTGCCTTTACTGTGGTAGGAAGAAATCATTTCCTAACTCAAAGTTTAAGACTTTCTGTTACAGTGTTTGAAGAAATTTCATAGCTCTCCACTAATGTTTAGGTGTATGGATGGATACATGCTAATTTTATTGCATGGTGCAATATAGGGGAATCAGGATTTGAGAAAATGTAGATGGGAAAGGATTAAATTGTCTATGACTAAAGTTTTAAAGAAGTGGCATTAGCAGAAATAGAGGAAAAAATCTAATATAATTCCTGTAACTGAAAACCCAAAAATTTTCTGGCTCCCCTAACAATGAGGCCCATGTTTAAATGCAGTGTTTTGAATCTTCTGTCGGTGATGTGCACCAATTTTTCTGGATCATAGATCGATTGGGGACCAATTAATTATTCTGTTAAAGCAGGAGTACAATACTCTAATTGTATCCCCAGTACCCAAACAAAAATATAGGTAAATGTATTATTCTCACATAAATGGCTTACCTTAAGTGAACCAACAAAGGAAGGCATTGCAGAAGAATATATGAAGTACCTCAACTTTCTAAAATAAATGCATGCATCTAAGTAAGGGGCTTGTTTTCTAACCATAGTATTTTAACTATCTTAACATATTTTAAACTTGGCATATACCATATATTTTATTACTAGAGAAAGGAAATAAAAATTAAAAGTACAGTTCTCCTCAGCACATGGGCGTGAGGAAGAAAGCTAGAGGCTCAGAACAATCACTTTACAAACCCGCCTGGAAAGAAGTTTGTGAGGCTCTGGTGTTGTCCAACCAGAGGGTGGAGACACCCGTGTCCCTTGCCTGTTTCTTGCTAATGTCAGATGCCTATTAAACACAGTAATGGGGGCAGCACAGTGGTCGGCGCTTTGTCCACTCTCCAGCTGTGTGGCCTGGGCACCTCCCATCCTCTTTGAACCTCTCCTGTGGATACGATGTGCCGGGCCTTCCTGGTCCCCGGGCTGGAGGTCGGGAGGGAACATCATGCGCAGTGCTTGAGGCCATGGCATTTGGCTGCCACTGCTGCTGCTAGTGCAGATGAATTTCAGCATTGCTAAAAGGAGATTGGATATCACCTTTAAGTTCAGACTTTCATAGTTAGATTTTATAACTTACTGTCTTCAAAATTATGTCCATCAGCAAGAATTGTGCCTAGCAAAAGAAAATACAATAGAGGCACTCCCAATATCAAATAATGTATGAAATGAACATTCTTGGGAAAGAATCAACCGATAATTTTGCAAAGGGCTGAACTGATAAATTTTAGAAAAGAAAGTTCAATAAATGAAATGCTAGCCCCCAACCTATGGGTAGCTTGACTATATATATTCTGCCCATGTTTGTAAGTTAACATATTCTTTAGGAGGAGAGTTTCATTGCCCTAATATCAAAACGTGATTCTGGCAAGTATGACACCGGCTTTCCAGGTATTAGTTCAATGGGTATAGATGGTATGCTCCATTTGAGACTGGAGATGTTCTTTGGTGGTGGAGCTCCTGCCTTCTATATATGAAGAATAGATTTGATCACCAGCACTTTAAAAAAGAAAAAAAAACTATATATATAAACATTCATACATGCCATTTATATGTTAGCCTAAATTTTACATATATAGAATTAAACTTTCAATGGTGTTTTCTTTCTGAAAAGAACTTAGAGTATCTTGCATTGAATAGCAAGTTATGTTAGAATTAAATTGAATGTATACCTGTTTTACAGATTTGGAAAAATCTAAAATATTAGATTGGTTTACACTTTTGGGAAAAGCTGAACTATTATAAGTTAACAAGAATATTAAAGACAAAATATAGACTTGGGAGCCTTGTACACGGTGCAGAAAACTGGACTAAGAGAACTCTGAAAGGAGCCAGTGTATCTGACTGTTCCAGCCATGGGCGTTAGAATTAAATTGAATGTGTACCTGTTTTACAGATTTGGAAAAATCTAAAATATTAGATTGGTTTACACTTTTGGGAAAAGCTGAACTATTATAAGTTAACAAGAATATTAAAGACAAAATATAGACTTGGGAGCCTTATACACGGTGCAGAAAGGAGCCAGTGTATCTGACTGTCCCAGCCATGGGCAGGTCGTTCCTGGAGTTTTCTTTTTAATTCATTTATCTTCGGATTTAAGCAAAAGAAACTGGCAATTCAGAAACACTAGCAGATAAAGAAATAGATGATCCTAATGAAAGCCTGCTTTCTCTTGCTGAATAACTGGGAAAGGAGGGGCAATCCTACAATTCAGACAGCTCTTGATGAACAGTTCCTGAACCCCAGACGGCCACAGAACATACCAGGATCCTACCCTTTCTCCCAACAGCCAGTTAAAAGAGGGAACCTAGATATCACCCCTTAATAACCTAAACCTGCCTGCCAGGTACTCTCAGAAAAACTTTTCGCAGAGATGGAATGTTGGTTGTAGCCAGGCAGAAACAATGCTACCTGCCGCTTCTCTACCTAAACACTGTGTGACGATGTGGACCTCTTCCCTATGAGGCAGTGCCATTTATCTTCTATGGTGTTGTCCAGGGTTTCTGTCATGGTCCTGTAGTAGAGCCCACAGGTGAAGCTCCTAGTTCAGAGCAGTGAGATTCTTCTATCCCTTCCTGCCGTGCTGCTATCAGGCAAGGCCTCCTAAATAACTGGAATGTACCTCTCAAAATAGGGGGACAGGGAGCAAGGATGGCCTTCCCCATCTAATGTCATTGAAAATAAGGTAAGGCCCCCCTATAACTGTCTGGGAGATAGTCAAAGTAAGCCAGTTAAAGTAGGTTTAAGGGAAATCTATAGTTTTGTAATATAATATTTTTGAATATCCACGTTAATAAAAAAAGTTACTTCTTAGCTGAACCTGTTGGTACAAGCCTGGAATTCACCTATTCAGTGGGCTGGGTAACAGGATTTAAAGGCCTTCCTTAGCAACATATTGATACCCTCTTTCTAAATAAAAAGGGGATTGGGTTATAGCTCAGTGTTAGGGTATTTGCCTCCATTTGTTAGGCCCTGGGTTTAATTCCCAAATAGATAATGATTGATTGTTAGGTAGACAGACAGACAGACAGACAGACAAATTTCTTGTAGCAAGAGACAGAAAGATCTCATGTTCAGAGAGAAAGAAATCAGCAGACACCAACACCAAGATGGCAGAGATGTTAGCATTGTCCCCCTCAAGATTTTACAAGCACCCATTATAGTTAGGCATGGTATCGCACTTCTGAAGTCTCAGCACTGGGAAGACCAACGCAGGAAGATGGAGAATCTAGAGCCAGCCTGAGTAGCATTTAGAGATCTTGTTTCTTGCGTACATGAATGAATGAATGAATGAATACCTACACACATACAGCCATTACAAAATCCTTCACTAGTCAATTATAAACATACTTGAAACAACTAGAAAAATAGAAAGTTTAAACAAAACAGTAGAAAATATAAAAAAAGAAATCCTTGAACTTAAAAAAAAATGCAACAGTCAAATTTTAAAAAGCCCACTAGAGGCTGGAGAGATGGCTCAGAGGTTAAGAGCACTGGCTGTTCTTCCAGAGGTCTTGAGTTTAATTCCCAGCAACCACATGGTGGCTCACAACCATCTGTAACGAGATCTGGTGCCCTCTTCTGGCCTGCAGGCATACATGGAGGCTGAACACTGTGTACATAATAAATAAATAAATCTAAAATAAATAAATAAATAAATAAGCCCACTAGATGGGTTCAGCAGCACTCACCATCAACATCAGAATGAAAGCCAGAGAAGGCAGGGGCTGGAGGTGGAAAACAGAGACTGCCTGATCCATACAACACACCAAACGTGGGAGAGAAGTAAAGGAACAAACTTCTGGGAGCTTTGGCGCCACTTACAACCATGTAACACTGGTGATCAAAGCTTTAGAAAAAGACAATGTATGGGCAAGGAAAAAAAATGAAGAATCAGTATTTCAAAATCTCCCAAATTTAGCAAGACTGAAGAAACGGGGTGAACTCAAACTGAATAAACACATTAAAATATGTACCTCATAGTCAAGTTACTTTTCTGTTGCGGTAGGAAAGCACCACAACCAAAAGCAATTAATAGAAGAGTTTGTTTCTGTTTACAGTTGCTGAGGGAGAATCCTAATGGCCAGGAAGGCACTGCAGCAGGTGGCCAGAGCAGAACAGGCAGCACAGAACGTGAGCTAGAAGTGGCACTGGGCAATAAGCCTGCAAAGATCCCCAGCCCCCGCCCCCATGATTTTGTCCAGTAAGGCCCCACATCCTAAAACTTCCCAAGACAGAACTACCAGTTGGAGACCAAGTGTTCAAACATGAGCCTATGGTGAGATTTCTCATTCAAACCATCATAACATAAAAATCTTGATTAGGAGAAATGACACCATATATATAAAATATAAAATATAACATATAAAATATAACAACTGATGAAAGAGACTAGGACCTGCGGGTCGTGACCCCCCCTAGGGATCACATATCTAATATCAACACGTCAGGTCACAGTGTTAGGAAGCTTGAGAACCACCAAACTAAAAGGTAGAGAAGAATTGTTTGTGCCCTGAGAAAGGGGAAATAACTCAGTGACTATGTAGATTTAAAGCCCCTTTAGGATGAAGGTAATCTTAGATGAACAAGCACGAGAGAGTGGGACTACTCTCCATGAAGAAGCCATAGTAGAAAAAGCAAAAATATTAATAAGAGAACTCTTCTTTGCCTCTTGATTTTTCTTAGTTAAATTAGAGAATTGAAATTAAAAAGTTTAGTACTTTTTCCTTACAAATTTATAAAAAAGCAGTAAATAGTTATAAATAAAAAATAGAAGTGTAGCTAAGATTTTTATATTTTAATTGAACATGGAAAATGGTAGCACCAGTAGCTTGTATAACACACACATATGAAGGAATATATAACTTTAATAAGATATAAATATATATGAAGTACTACCTAAATGTAATATGATATGGTATCTTAATATTTACATATAATACCCTGTACTAGTTAGTTTTATGTCAACTTGACACAAGCTGGAATCATCAGATGAGGGAGTCCCAGTTAAGAAATTGTTTCAGGCTGTAGGCAAGCCTGTAAGTCATTTTCTTTTTGATAAAATTCTACTTATTTGTTTTTTTTAGTTATGAGTGTTCTGTCTGCAGGTATGCCTGCATGCCAGAAGAGGACATCAGATGCCATTATAGAGGGTTGTAAGCCATCATGTAGTTGCTGGGAATTGAACTTAGGTCCTCTGGAAGAGCAGCCAGTGCTCTTAACCACAGAGCCATCATTCCAGCTTCTGTAGGTTGTTTTTTTTAATTAGTGATTTATTGAAGAGCTCAACCCACTGTGTGTGGAGCCACCTCTGGGTCAGGGTTCTATAAGAAAGCAGACTGACTGATCACACCATGGAGAGCAAGCCAGTAAGAAGCCTCTGCATCAGCTCCTGCCTCCAGGTTCCTGCTGTGCTTGAGCTCCTATCCTTACTGTTTTTGATGATGAACTGTTACATGGAACTGTGAGAGAAGTAAACCCTTTCTTCCCCCCAGCTGCTTTGGTCATGGTGTTTGACCACAATAACAGAAACGCTCACTAAGACATACCCAAAGCAACCGTTTCAAAATCTTGATAGCAATCGACAGTAGTACAGATAAAGAGAAAGGATTTCTCAAGTCTAGAAGCCCACAGGGAAGGTGGAAAAAGAGTTGGGAATCAAGAACATGGCCAGTGATTATAAGTAACCGAAATGAGATTTATGCCCTGGCAATGCTGAAACATGCATGGTCAGCCCGTATATAGCGGTTTTGTTGAACTTGTCCATACTGGGTTTCATGGTCTAAGTTGATGAGGATGACTGACCAGGTCTCTTCCTCAAGAGGGCACCAGATCTCATTACAGCCGGTTGTGAGCCACCATGTGGTTGCTGGGAATTGAACTCAGGACCTTTGAAAGAGCAGCCAGTGCTCTTAACTGCTGAGCCATATCTTCAGACCCCAATTATAAGTAACTACATGAAATTAATTGAATGCAACAAAACTTATTTCAGATGTAACAGCTGAGGTATGCTGAACATAAAAGGATAGGGAAAGCATAATAAAAATATTAATCACAAAAGCATCATAGTATTAGCTAATGAAGCAAGGAAAAAAACCAAACATTTCACAAATAAACTCTAGAGTTCTTTAGAAAGAAAAAGAACCAATAATTCAAAAACAGTATTCACAAGAGAAATTATTTGCCTTTGTACAATTTTGTGGCCAAGTCTTTCTCTGTAACCATCCTGACCTTAAACTTGTGATCTTCTTGCCTTAGTCTCTTTAGTGCTCAGCCTGAGGAAAAAATTAATTAAATGAAAATATTGCCTATCAGAGTGGAAGAAACCAGTCAATGACAAAGGTAGATGTGTAGTATTAAGCACATTTATAAAAAAGAGAAGGCTCTGGTCTGTAGTCTAAGTCTGAGTAAGTCAAACTCAAAAGTTAGGGATGCCTTAATAGCTAATGACCCTGCCTGCCCTTGCAGAGGACCTGATTTCATTCCCAGCATCCACATGGTGTCTCACAAAGTTTGTGACTCCATTTAAGGGTCTGGTGTCATCTGATGACTTTGAGAGATAACTGCATGTATGTGGTGCATGTGCATAAAGGCAAACACTTATACATGTAAAATAAAAATAATAAATCTCAGCACACATGCATACACCCCACACACACATGCTTAGACTGTCAAGCAGATCACAGAGGAGAGTAAAGAACAGCAATCGTTAGAACTGAACCCTGAAGCAAATGCCTGGAATGGCTAATTCTGCAAAGGTTTAATAGACCTGAAGAGCATCTATAAAACAAAGAATGAAAGATGGAAATTTGCCACTATTAATCAAGCTGGGAATCATCACTAGTCCTGAAGATGCTACAAGCTACTAAGGGAATGTGGCCACGGCTGTACATATACACATTTAATAAACCACATCAGTCTGACCAGTATTTCCAGAGACACAGCCTGTAGCTCTAGTATGACATGGGATCTTTTAAGGAGCCCTTAACTATTAGGAAAGTGAGTTCATAGTTTTAAACTCCTGGAAAAGAAATCTTAGGCTCACGTGGTTTCATGTGGAGAATTCTGTTGTAGAAGAATGAGCACCATCTCTACACCATGTTTTTATGGCAGTGTTACCCTATGAAGGATACAAAAGAAGGCTTGCCATGTATGTCTACAGCACAGGTTCAAACCCTAGTACGGAAAATCAAAAGGAACAAAAAACTCAAGGACATTACAAATAAAAAAAGGAAAAGGAAAAGAAAAAGAAAATTTAATTGGAATAGTATGTCATATTAACCAACTAAAGAACAAATCCAATAGCCTACATGCTGTACCCCAGAATACCCAGCTCTCAGGAGATTGTCGAGTTTGAGGCCAACCTGTATTGTGAGATCCTGTCTTAAAAAAAAAATATGGGGGGGTGGGGACAAACACACATAATCTTAATAACAAAAAAAAGGAATTTTAAAATTTCTATATCCATAATAAACACGTGTCCTAACTGTCCCAGTGTACAACTTACAAAGGTGTTGCCTTTGATGGTATCTAGGTAAAAGTGTAGTCTTTCTAGCTATTTCTTCTTTGTGTTGACATGAGGATCTGTAGTTACTTCAAACTAAAAAGTTGTGCCTCTTGGGTTTTGTCAACTTGTCACAAACCTAGACATATTTGGAAGTATGCAGCATTCCTCCATGACCTTTGTATGGGTTCCTGCCTTGAGTTCCTGCTCCGAAGCTATAAGAGGAAATAAACCCTTTCTTCCCTCAAATTGCTTTTATTCATGGTGTTTTAGGTAACTAAGACATAAATTGGAACCAGGTGTGAGACATTGGTGCGACAGACAGAAAGGATTATAAAAGGACTTAAGAACTTTGGACTGGAAAAGCTATTAAGTGCTCAGAGCTCAGTAGGCTGTTTTGCAGGAGCTTGGAATATATGAATGTTGGCTATATGAATGTTGGGATATATGAATGTTGGCTATATGAATGTTGTATATATGAGTGTTGGCTATATGAATGTTGGCTATATGAATGTTGGGATATATGGATGTTGGCTATATGAATGTTGAGATATGTGAATGTTGGATATATGAATGTTGGAATATATGAATGCTGAGTCTTGTTGTGATAATGGAAGCCTAACTTGTAAAATCTTAGAAGTTTGTTTTAAGAGTCACTTATAGACTCTGTTGTGGCCTTTTGATAATTTCAATAAAAATCCTATGGTCCTGGTCTGCTAGGGCTGAAGAACTGACTGTAATTAACAAGAGACCAGCACTCCCAAAGTGAAACCTTTGCTTTAATGGGATAATTAATTCTGGAGCTGAGAAATTAGTGGTGTTTAGGAAGAGGCCAACATCATTGAGGATCAGAAGTCTGGAAGTATTTCCTCGGGGTCAGCCCACAGAAGCTGTCGTTCAGAGAAGGCCCAAACTATACCTCAGATGGCGGTTGAATTTGGTAAAGTGTAAGCGTCTCCCGGGTGGTTTGAAGGTATGAAGTGGTTATGGAGAGCAGCTGAGATTTGGCACTGTGGGAGGCCAGAAGAGGCCACTGGTGATGGTGTAGCCTCAGTTGTACTAGAAGTCCCAGGATTTAAGGGGTCAGGAAGAGAAACTGAGACTTGGCATCATGTGGAGAGTCAGAGTCCCTGAAGAGAGGCCAGGAGAAGTAATTGGTAAGGGTGCCTCCTTAGTTGCCTCCCAGTGTTCTGGAGACCCCAGTGCTATGGAACAGCCACCAAGGACGGCACTAGCTGTAGAGCGGGGATGGTCTGAGCCTGTGAGATGTACTGTGTGGGTTCTGCATGCTAGAGCCAGAGAGGTGGAGTTGCCCAGAAGATGGTCTGAGCCTGTGAGATGTACTGTGTGGGTTCTGCATGCTAAAGCCAGAGAGGTGGAGTTGCCCAGAAGATTTTGAGTCCCAAACATTGGACACTGAGTTATTTATAGTGTTTGCTTTTGCTTTGACCCGATGGTAACTGGGCTTTGACTCCTCCTTTTTTGAAATAAGTATGTAGCTTACTTTTTCTAGGCATTCACAGTTGAGAGAGTTTGGATATTTTGGAGAGAACTTGAACTTTGAAAATGGCTTTGTGTATTTTAAAGAGAATGAACTTTTAAAGACTGGAATTTTTAAAAGTTGGAATGTTTTATATGTGACATTGATGTTAATATAAGGTCTTGGGAATGAATAAGAAAGAAAGACTATGGACAAATTACATGTTTATGTGTCAACAAGGGATTAGTTGTCCTATGGGTTTCTGTCAATGTGAAACAAACCTAGACATATTCGGTAAAAAGAAACTCAATTGAGAAAAATGTCCCCATAAAATTGCCTGTAGGCAAGCGCATGGAGCATTTTCTTGGTTAGTGGTTGCTAACTAAGTGGGTGGGGTCAGACCAGGGAGGTGGTAGTACGCCTGGGCAGCTTGTCCTGGGTTATTTAAGAAAGCAAACTGAGCAGGCCAGTAAGCAGTAGCCCTACTCCATGGCCTCTGTATCAGTAACTGCACCAAGCCCCTGCTCTGACTTCCCTGGATAATGGACTACAAGCTGTAAAATGAAATAAACCCTTTCCTCCCCTGATTGTCTTTGGTCATGATGTTTTATCACAGCCTAAGAAAGTAACTAAGACAAAGATCATTTCTGAAGTGGTTCACACTCTTGTCTCCCAGCAGTGACCAGTGTAGTGTTGCTTCATCATTGTGTGGACGAGTGCAGACCACAGAGTCATCTATACAGCTCTGTGGGTTTCAGTTCCATCTCTGCCATGTGTCCTCAGTGTCCCTTGGCAGAGTCATCTTGTATTCCCATTTTTCTCTTCTGTAAAATGAGGATAGTAATTTGCTGCTCCTTATTTTCCCCACAGGGTTATTATGAGGACTAAATAAACTAACATATGAAATGAAGTTCTCATGACTGCAAGTAGCCCGGCAGGACGGAGTGATAATGAGAACTACTATATTAGTTTAAATTTGTTGTTGTTGTTTGACATTACTGAAATCGCATAATTTTCTCTTTAACAATTAGTAAGATTTGAGTCTAAAATTCTAGTCTTCTCTAATATTGATAGCCCAAACTTTAAATGTGGGATAAAAGAGGATTCATGCCAAAACTTCAAATGCTTTCTCTCTCTGTGTCTCTCTCTCTCCATTTCTTGTTTTCATTGCTAGTTGTGAGCCAGAACTCTTGAACCTGGGTTTCCATAACCCACTTAGTTGCTCAGTGAGTCAGACCCAAGCAGAACTTTGACCTTCAGTGTCTTGATCAACTCGGGGAAGCACAAAGGCATTTCTTCCCACTTTGCCTGTGACATTTCTGTTGTAATACCTTGGGATATTTCAGCTCTCCAAAGGGCCCAGTCACAGCTGAGACCTTTCTCTAGGGTTGGCACGTACTTTCCAGAAGGCATTTGGATACCATCTCTGTTACTCTTTCTCTCTTTTTTTCTTAATAGCCTGATTCTACTTGTAGTAGATAATTTGGGTTGCCTTTGATCTCCCTAAAGCATAAGTTAAGGACCAGCAAGGTGATTTGCCAGTCAGAGTGTCCCCCCCCCCAAACCTGACAACTGAATTCAGTACTTGGGACCCTGATAATGGAAGAGGAGAACTAACTCCTGTAAGGTGTCCTCAGACCTCCACATATCCCATGGCACGAATGTGCCCCCACACTGATAAATAAGTATTTAAGTTAGGATGTGGTGGAGAGTGATCTGTATGGATAGGTTTGACGTGCTGCGTGATCGAGGGCTTCCACGTGGTCAGGAAAGGCCTTATATGATAGAATAGGTACATAGCAGCCTTGTTTGTGAATCCCAGTATTCTAAGTTAAAGTTATAGACAAATATAAACTAAATTAAAATTTATTCTTTGGCAAATGCAAAGACTGATTAATAAGTCTAGACAGCAGTAGACTGTAAGAAAAGCATGTTGTTTGTATCTTTTCCAAAAAGAAAGCTGGTATTTTATTTTAAGCATTCAGTAATTCATTGATTATATCTTAGAAAGGGAAATGTCTTAAGACTCACCCTAGGCTATTATCATTCCAACCTCCAGCCCTCTAGTGGTTTGGCTATACTGTTGGAATGCATCTTTTCATTGGTTCATGAGCAGATATACAAGTGTTTGTGATTCCTCTGTCTTTGTACTTTTGTTACTCTCGCTTCTTAAACAGATTTCTTGTTTTTGTCTCTGGATCTCAGCCATAACACAAAGACAACATCATGGTTAGACCCTCGGTGCCTGAACAAGCAGCAGAAGCCTCTGGAAGAATGTGAAGATGATGGTAAGGACTAAGAGGTTTTAGGATCAGCAAGTTGGGGGTTTGATTACATGTGCATATTTTCTAAAGAGCGCTCACAAGGTCAATCAGTTTTTAACATTGAAGTGGTTTTGGTTGTTCAATTCTTAAGAAGTACACTGTGGTTTATAATGCAAGAGTGATGTAAATAGAATTGTTTTGAAAAACAATCAAAATGTGTACATTCCAGTGTAGTCGTTGGAAATAGAAGCAAACACATCCTCTGCCTCGAACTTGGAAAAGACTCTAGAGAAATTCCAGGAATAGAGAAACCAAAGATAGTTTGATTTTCCACACATACTAATGTACTAGACCCTAACCCTATGTTATAAAAGCCTTCAGGGAAGAAATCATATTTTCTTGGTGCTTGGTTTTTTTTTTTTTTCATAATTCTTGTTTCTCCAGTTTGGGGGCAATGGGAAGATCTTGACATGTTGGGAATATCTTTGTAGCTTAAAATACAGATGTAATTTTTGAAAGGCTGTTCTTCCAAGAGGCAGGTCTTAGAGCTGCTTCTTAATCTCCCAAATGTTCCCTCTGACTATACAAGTTTCCATTGAAAAAGATTATTTGGAGTTTCCAAATCAGGGGGAAAAAAATTGAGGCAGAGCTAGTATGTCCTCTTTAGCACTGGAATCTAACCCAAGTCTGACCAAGATTACTTAGGAGATAATAAAAGCAAATGGCTTGCCTTGCTGCTCGTTATACAATTCTGGCACTTGAATTTATACTATAATTAATTGTGGAGTACATTTTTTCCTATGAGATAACAAACCTGTATTAATTTGTCCTAAAATGCAGAATTGTTGCATATACATAAATGTGATACTTGGAAAATGCAAGCCAGTGTTTTGAAGTATCATACAGTTAAAAGCCTTGTACTCTGCGAGTTTCCTGTTGCCTGTAGCTGCAGATTATATAAAATAAATATAGATTTGCATGTTTGTGTTTATTGGAACAAATGGAAATATGTATTTTTCTAATTTAAGAGGCACAATGCAGGTGCTCATTTTATTTTGGTTCCTTGTTTCCATAGCTGAAGAAGGAATGAACCAGGTATGGTCAGAGCTGGTTCTCATACACTGGGGGTAATGGCTGTCTGAGTGTTTGAGGATTCTGTTTAATATACTACCTAGGTGACCAATTTTCAAAGATCCTCACATGCATTCTTTAGAATGTACTTTAGTACAACTTGATAGAACAAGTTTGATCTCTTTGACAAGAGATGAGTCTGAAGGCAGGGTAGCCATTTTTATCACATAGGGTCTTTAGGGTCCATAGCCATTATAAGTACATTGAGAATGTGTGAGAATACATAGTACTATAATTTTAGAAATGACAGAAGATTTGCAAAACCTTTTATTGAGAAAAATTGCTGTGGAATAAATACATTAAGAGGCATTAATGTTTTTGTTAGCAAATTTTCAACTCTGCATTACCAGCATTTCCTTTAACACAAGCATACGTATATCCATGAAAAGTGCAGTTCATTCGGTGATTATCTCTTCAACATTAGAATCATATATTTTAGTCATTTAGAATGACATGTATTGCAGACA
Organism: Ondatra zibethicus; assembly: GCA_004026605.1. NCBI lineage: Eukaryota > Metazoa > Chordata > Mammalia > Rodentia > Cricetidae > Ondatra > Ondatra zibethicus. The sequence continues at coordinate 148,002 of PVIU01001082.1, read as the reverse complement.
CCATAAACATGTAATCATATGATGACACATGTCAGTTTGTGTTTCCCGATGCAAGTAAACACAGATCTGCCTTACTGTTTGCTGTTATGACACAGACCAAGAAAGCACTACGGCTTACACATACTGTGCCTGATTGCTTTACACTCTCAGCTTCACCTGCACATAGAATGCGACGTAGCAGCGTCATCCTTAAATAGTGTGAGGTTGCTGCACTTTCGGTCGCCTTTCTCAAATGAATGAGGACCCACAGTATATTAATTACCTTTGGTCGTTGATCTTTGTCTAGTACCACTAGAAGTCTTGACCTTGCTTCTTAGTGCCTGGTTACTGTCCCAACAGGCTGCCTCAAAGAGATTTCAGACTCAGGCTAATTAGAACCAAACTCTTGACCCTTCACCAGCCTCTGCTACTTGTTCCCTGTGTCAGTTGAGAGCAAATGGCTACACACCCAGGAATCCCAATGGCCTGTCACTTTCCCCTCCCTTTCTGATGCATGAGTCAGCTTGATTCCCATGCTTCCTAACACTTCTGGACCCACTTGCTGTTTTCTTCCCTGCCTGTGCCCTCCCCAGCCGTTTCACATGTGTCTCCTACCTCCATGCTCCCGTTCTGCTGCTCTCAGCAGTGTTTGTCAATGTCAGTGTGACGATGTCTTCGCTGTCCCCTGTCATGGCTCTCTGGTTGCTCAGTATCTGCCAGGTGTACGTCTGCTTTCCCAGCTGTCCTTGCTCTGCTCAACCTGCCCTGTGCTTTGCATTCCCACCAGGCCTCACTGAGTTGCTGCCTGACACCTAGATGCACCGTTCTTTCTCCTTGGCATATTTTCACGTTTCCCAGATGCTGAGGGTCTTCCGCGGGACACATCCATTGTAGACCCTGCAGGTGTGTCAGTGACTGCAACAGCACAGCATCCAGCGCCCACAAAGCTCCAATTCTAGTCATTTTTGTTGACATCCGTACACCCTTCACAGTATATCGCCATTATTTCCATGACCTTGGAGAATTAGGCATGGTCTTAATTTCAGTTGGATTTTTTTTAGCTTTGTACATGTCTCTTCTTCCAAAGGAGTCATTGTATCTGTGTTGATTTAACAGGCCATTAGCACAGTGACTGGCCCGTAGTCATGGGGTTGGGGGGGGGAGAATGAACAAACCCTCCCCCAAAACATTATTACATAATATCTAAACAGGTGTTTTTGCAAATGATTTTGTTTAAATCTGACAACCTATTTAAAAAAAAAAAAAAAAGACTGTCAGTCAAAACTTACTGTTCATGCCAGGTGGGCATTGGCAGTCTGTCTGTAGACTTCACCAGGGCCCAGAGATGGGATCTTGAGGCCAAACTGGCTGCTAGAACTGGCTGAGAAATGAGTCGTACCTAAGATGATCTAGGAAGTGCTCTGCGCACTAGCGTGTAACACTGTCTCGGTGTTTATATAGCTCCTATCAGTGCAGGCAACAGCCACCTGCTCTCTGTAGCTGGGGAGATTTTAGCAGCAGAATGACTTTGGTGTGCTGGGCTGTGTTCTCATCTCAGTAGTTATCCACTTGTTTTATTGACAGCCAGAGGAGGTCAAGAGTGAAAGGATTTTGACTTGTTTTGCTGGCTGAAATAATTGAGCACGTTTTCACTTGACTTATAAAGCTTATGTACAAATAAACAGACGAAAAAGCAATGAGTGAACTCTGCCCTCGTCGCCTTCAGTGTAGCCTTCAAGCACCACGTCCCTGGTACGTGTCGCCATGACACAGTTGATCTTCCCAGCCCCTACTGAAAGGCACATTATATAGTCTCCTTTCTCACTTTGACCTCACCGTCTGTTTTTCAAGCGGTATTACTTTTAAGTTAAGTAATGCTTTAATTGTGAGTGTAATTGCTTCTGTGATGAGAGGATTATTAAAGGATTAAAAGGACCGATATTGAAAGGTCTCACAGCTTTGCTGCAGAGAAGGTCTGTAGTAAGTGACTTTCCCACTTAAGAACGTGGGAGCCGCAAAGGTATTTATCATCTTTTACAACCAATCAAATAACATTTTGACATGCGAGGAAATGAGCTGTATAATTATTTTGCCAATATCAGCTCTTACCATTTTATGATTTACACTGAGGTCAGGAGTTTAGTTGCCAACCCAGTGAAACAAACCACAATTCAGGTAAGGACACTACAGTGGTGTTTGCTGCTGTTTTCTGAGGGAGTTTCCCTCTTGGTGCTGGTGTCTGAATTTGTCTCTCTCTTTTCTGTCTCATTCCTGCTCTTCCTTTGGAGAAGAAGGGGTACACACCGAGGAGCTGGACAGTGAACTAGGTAATGCCCTGCCTGCTGCTGTCGCGTGATTTGCCTACGTGGTGACCTGCTGAATCCCTCTGTGCCTTGAGCGTGTGCTTCTCCAGTCCCAATTTTCAGCCTTGCTTGCCCATGAAAGGCAGTGAATGTATTTGGTGACAGGCGCCAAGCAGAGTTCTGTGTAATACTCGGTGTTTACAAAGAAACAGTGTGAGCAGATTAAGCGTAGAATGAGAATCAATTGGCCATGAGTGGCCTTTAGATTCAGAATTGGGGAAAAAAACGAAGGGATGCTTGCCATGACCCTCGAACTTTCATGTAATCTGTCTTTGCTTCATTGCTTTATCTGTGTAGCGTGCAAGGTTGTTTCTGTGAATGATGTAAGCAAGCCAAGTAAAACAAAGATTCAAGAGACAAATTTACTGATTGCTATATGAGCTATGTGAAATAAAATAATTCCAGTGAGGAGTTGCATAGCTGATGAGTCTCATAACTGTATTGCTGTGAAGTCATGGGCTGTGAACCGCTGACCCTGTCACTACAGTCAGTGTCTTGAGCAGCAAGTGCGATGTTTATTTGTGTCATTTTCTGTGGAGACTGTCATTGTAACTCAGCTCTTGACTACCCTGGCTGTTATAGTTAGGAGTAATTTGCATGTGTGTGTAATGTTGTTTCTTTGCTTTGCTTTTGGACTGTATTACATTATATTACCTGTGGAGTGATAATATTGAGACTTGAATAGTTTTGAAGTTAATTGCAGTCCTTCTGAAACATCACTGGAGTAGGTGGAAAAGCACAGTACTTTCATGTAAATTGCAAGAGAAAGTGTTGGCTGATTGAAAAGTGACCCACACTTACCTGTTTTAAGTAGAAGATCATTTGACATCAGTGTGAGCAGACTCTCCCAAGATTACTGAATCTGCTTGCATTTTTAAATTGTCTTAATTCCTAGTAATGCGAATGTGTTTTATAGTGATTACTGCTCTCATTTGCTTTTGGTTTCTCTACATACATATAATATTGATTGACTAGCGCTATAGTATAAAATTTAGCTTCATTTTTATCAACATTTAGAAGATATTCTCTTACAACTAACAAATACATCAATAACGGACAATAACTACCTAGGTCCTGTTTTTAAGTTGCTTAGTAAACTGTCCTGTGGTTGTTGTGATGGGAATGGCTTGAGGTTTGCCCAGCGTGATAATATAATCCAAACCAGTTCTATTTTAAAAAATTATCAACTTCGAATATTAGGTAGAGTCACTGAAAAAGACAGAAGTAGTACCCATTTATTGAACTAATTTCAGCCTTTGCTACTACCTGAATAAAATATGTGAGTGACCGACCTGCGGTTCTAGGTGGCCGGTGGAGATAACATACATAGCTCTGTGTGGTAGCACACGCTTCATTGCTTCTAAGGAAGTTTGAATGTTGGCATTTGAGGAAAGAGGTTTGTAATTTCCCCCTTGTAACTATGGTATTGTTAGAACTTGCGCTTAGCATTGAAGACACTGTTTGTGTTCTAATGATGTGGCCCCACCTGATACTTGGAGATAGTTTGTCACTGTCTCTGGGATGAAGCAGACTGCCTAACTTTCCTACTTAAATGACTCCCTGACATGTACTCGCTCTTCTTGCTTATTTACTGACTCTGTGACATGCCAACCTGGTTCACCTTCTTCCTTTTCACTTTTAAATATATCTAAGTCAGGGGCTGGAGTGATACTTCAGTTGGTAATGCTTGCGTCTTACAGCACAAGGACCTTTAAACTTTGTTCTTAATAAAAGCTTAGCTTAACACTTAAAATCCCAGTGCTGAGGATAGAGGTAGGTGGGAGTTGCTGCCCAGCAGGCCTAGCCTAACTGGCAGGTTCCAAACAGATGAGAGGTCCCTGTCTCACAAAACATTGTTGTGGCTGGAGAATGGCTCATAACTTACTGCAGAAGTCTCACAATCAGAGTTCAGTCTCTGGAATCCACATAAAGGTGGAGGGAAGAAACCCATGCCTCTGCCTGTTCCATGCTCACAGTAGCATGAGCCTCCCCATAATGCCCACACAAGCCTTCACATGCATGAACATGTATATGCACTCACATGCATGCACATACATTTGCAAATCAAATTGAAAGGAGAGCTCCCTCCATGCTTCTGAGGAGACTTCCTGAGAACTTGTTTTGATGTTGGTGCTGTATGGAGGTTTTCTGTATTACGTGGCCCTCTAACGGGGCTGACCAATACCTTCTTACAATACTTTTCCCTTCATCATAGATGAGTTGAATGTGTTCCATTCTAAAGCAGTCACCCACATATCAATTATGTTCTCATGAGTAGTGTGCGCATGCCACCTGATTTTTGTTTGCACACTTCTGTTGTGTAAGAGTAGTGTGCACACTCATGTTTGCCACATTTGCGATTGTCTACTGCATTTACTTCAGATTCTGTTGACAAGTTCACTGTCCATTTTCTTAAATGTAATCTATTGTTTTCACAAAAGTACCTGTCAGGTTTTCAGTGAACAGTGTGAGTTCATATGTGACAAGGAATCTCTAACCTGCCTCTGGGGGGCATAGGCAGTCACTTTGGGTATTGGATATGGGTCACTTGATTATAGAGTTGTTTCTGAACTCTATTATGTGAGCTGGGTTAGTAGCTCCATTATGCCAATTCTGTCACAGTATTATAAATGTGTCTTTAGAATTAAAAAACAAACACCCACAGAACCTTCCTTTGATCTAGTAGGGAGGTATTCAGGTAGTAAAATCAATTAGGGAAAATAGAGACTTAAAGAAAACCCTCTGACAGCTTTCCTACATACAAGAGCATTTGACTAATCAACATTTGCTCCCATGGGGGCAAAATGGTCCACATGACATTTTCCGAGTGTGGAAAAGCAAGCACACAAGGGCAGACAACCATCCTAGTTCTTTTGTGCCAGGCCCTGGCTATGGGCTGTGTGCTTTGTCTACATTTTACAAGCATCTTCATTCAAGTGAACAAGGGAAAGGTGTGTTCAGAGATGTTTATTAACCAAGCAGAGTCCACAGGGCCACAGAGCCAGTGTGGACCCTAAATTACAATCCCAGATCTGAGCAATGCTTGAAGGATCTCAGCTCTCTCTAATCCCCATAACAGGCTGAAGAGTCTTGCCTGTCTGTCACCCATCCATAGGCACAGGCAGTGTGTCTTCAGGAATGTTTGCCTAAGACATAATGTAATCAGTTTCTCTGTTAAATATTTTCTGACCTTTCTCATTTTCCAAAACTAAATGGCAAATTCTAAGACAAACAGCTCTCCCCCTGCTTTTTTTTTTAATTGATGACCTATTTCTATTTTAAGCATTAGGAGACTAATTCCTGTTATTAAGTTAATTACTACATTGGAAGTGAGAAATCTGTCTTTTCATTTCAAACTGATTTTTAGCTTAAAACATTCAAAAATTTATAGAATTGGTTTATTTGTTTTAGAAATGGTGTGTGTATGTGTGTGTGTGTAAGTGTAAGTACACAGAGTGCTTGCTAATCAAACTTGACCCCAGGCCCCATGCTCAGAAATGCCAGCTTACTGGCTGAATTTCTCAACTCTAGGATGTTAAGTTGCTAAGGATACAGGAGTCAAGTCAGGGCAGGTTTCTTCACCAAAGCCCAGGTACTGTTGTGTTCACATCCCTGTGTTCCTGGTATCTAACATATCCACGGGCAAATGGTCGTGGTTCTATTAATGTTTGCCAAATTAAGACAATCAAGTGCATATTTCTACCATTTTCTTTGATGATAATCAGGTTAAGTATTTCAGTTTTAGGTTTTGGTAGGAGGTCATAGCACTATCCATCACTCCCATCCATTCTTCTACCCCAGGACTCTACAGCCATTTGCAATTTTTTAACCTTCAATTTTCCAACTCCTGAAAAATGTTTCACTGCTTCATTTTTATTGAAATGGTAATTTCCAGCTTTATAAGGAAACTGGTTCCCAGGCATTTGATTGACCTCGATCTTTAAAATCTGATATTATTTCCAGCTTTATAAGGAAACTGGTTCCCAGGCATTTGATTGACCTCGATCTTTAAAATCTGATATTACAAACAAGGACTATGTTATATCATGCGTTTCAATGATATTGTCTCCTAAACTCAGAGACTTCTTAAAATCTACTAAGTGCTTTTTAAAAAAGAAGTGGGGGAGTGTCTTTGTTTGCAGGCATAACCTATATGGCAAATTCCATAAAATCAATGTCTCTGGATGTGCAGCAAAATTTGAATAGAACATGAACTTCAAGTAATTAATTTGCAAGTGCTTGTGTGCAAGTTCATGATTCCACTACACTCTGTTTGTAACATGTGAGAACCCTTTGCTGACAAAACTGTCAATATTTGAAAGTCCCCAACATATCATAATTAAAACACTAAGTGGACATAACAAAAAAGTGTACTAAAAGTTCCAAGAGAAAAAATACAAGTCATATATAAATGGAAACTTAACAGAATAACAGCAGATTTTGCAATAGAAATGCTGAAAGCCAGAAGAGCGTGGAGCAATGCATTCCAAGCCCTAAATGTCTGTGATTGCCAGCCTGCAATAATATACCCAACAAAACTACCCTCTGCAATTTAAGTTAAAAGAATAAACAATTATTACATAAACAATTATTTTAAAAGTTTACAACCAACAATTTAAGCCTAAAAAGGAAACAGAAAACAATATTTTCTAATGAACCAAGGACTAAGCGTAGCAGAGACACTGTGGGAAGACATAGGAAGCCATAGTTATTAAAGTACAGAGCACCGCTGAGAACCACCACCACCCAAAGCCACAACAGGACAGCTGTAGTTAACATCCATTTCAGTTGATGGCTTTAGATGTCAGTGGCCTCGATTCTCCAAGCAAAAAACACAACCTGAATGAATGGAGCAAGACAGAAAATCGGCTCTCCACAAGGAATACATCTTGACTTAAAAGATAGACTCCAAAGTGCTCTAATCAGATGGGAGCAGGAAGCAATCAGATGTCTCTGCACTAACATCTGACACGAGACACTCAAACGTGAAAGTAAAAATAATCAGAGAATATGGAGACACTTCATCCTAATCGAGGTAACAGTTAACCCAGAAGACATTAAAATCCTAAAGATGTATGCTCCAAATTCTGGTCGCCAAATTTCATCTAAAATATTACACTGCTTGATTTAAAGATGCTAATTAGGATCCATCTAGTAATATGGGTTATCCAGACGAAAATATAAATGGAGAAACATCAGAATTAATTGGACCAATTAATTAACACCAAATGGACTTAATGATTATCTACAGAATACTCCTCCCAAACACCAAAGAACTCAGATTTATTCAGCAACACATGGAAGCATCCCGAGACACAAAACAAATCTTTACAAATCAAAAAGATTGAAATCACTCCAGGCATTGCATCTGATCACAAGATAAAACTTTAAAATGAACAACAAATCTCTAGTAAATATACAAATTCATAGAAACTAAACAACTCATTTCTGAAGCATGATTGGGTCAAAGAAGAAAACAAATAAAATTTTTCTTCAACTAAATGGAAATGAAAACACAAAACCTTTAGGACACATTGAAAGCAGTACTAGTAGGGAAATCTTTAGCACCTTGTGCCTACATTTAAAAATGAAAAAGAGGAGCAAGCAGACAGAGGCATGCAGATCTCTGTAAGTTCAAGTTAAGGACAGCCAAGACTATACAGAGAAACCCTGTCTTCAAAAACAAAACAAAAGAAAAAAAATAAGAAGAAAGAAAAAGAGCACAGGGCTGGAGAGATGGCTCAGAAGTTAAGAGCACTGGCTGATCTTCTGGAGATCCTGAGTTCAATTCCCAGCAACCACATGGTGGCTCACAACCATCTTTGATGAGATCTTGTGCCCTCTTCTGGCCTGCAGGCATACAAGGAGGCTGAACACTGTGTACACAATAAATAAATAAATCTTTTTAAAAAAGAAAAAGAAAAAGCACAAATAAATGGCTTAACAAAGTAACTCAAAAATTTGGAAAACACAAAAGCAAGTCAAATCAAACCCAATTGTATTATTAGTCAGGCTTCTCTAGAGTCACAGAACTTATGAAATGAAAATCTATCTATCTCTCTCTCTCTCTACATATATATACTAATGTATAATGAAATGAATATATTATATTTGTGTAATTTATTGGAATGACTTACAGCTAATCCAATAATGGCTAGCTGTGAATGGAAAGTCCAAGAATGTAGTAGTTGCTCAGTCCCACTAGGCTGGGTGGCTCAGCTGGTCTTCTGAGTAGGCTGGAATCCCAAAGAAGTAGACCCTAATGCCAGTGAAGGGATGAACTTGCTAGCAAGGCAAGGGCAAGCAGGCAAACAACAAAAACTTCCTTCTTCCACGTCCTTAACAGAGGCTTCCAGCAGAAGGTGTGGCCCAGGGTAAAGGTGTGTCTTCTTGCCTCAAGATCAGATCATCAAAAGAATGTGTCTTCTCACCTCAAACTCTGAATCAAAGGTGTTTCTTCTGATTCAGACTAGAGAATTGGATTCGCTCACATCAAACCAAGGACACTCTCTCACAGGTGTGCTCTCCGTTTCCTGATTGTAGTTTACTCCAGACACACTCAAGTTGACAACCAAGAAGAGTCATCACACCATTCACCAGCAAAACATAACAAAAATCAGAGCAAAAATTAATGAAATAGAAACACTACAGCGAATTGACAAATCTAAGCTGGTTTTTTGAGAAGATAAACAAAATTGGCAGACAGTTGGCAAACTAACCAAAAGAAAGAGCAAAGAGGACCCAAATTAAAAGATTCAAAAACAAGTAGGAAATGCATTACAACAGACACCAAGAAGTTCACAATACTGTAAGAGAATACTTTAAGAAGCTGCACTCTGTTAAGCTGCAAAATGTGAAAGCAATAAATTTCTAGATCCAGCCAAACCACCAAGATTAAATCAAGAAAAATCAACAACCCACAGAGAAGTATAGCAAATGAGGAGCTTGATATAGTAATAAAAAGCCTTTAAATTAAAAAAAATAAAAAGTCCAGGGCGAAGTGAAGTCACAGCATTTTTCCAATAATCCAAAGAAGATCTACAGCCAAGCCTCCTTAAGTTACTACAGTAAAAAAGAAATAGAAGGGGCACTTCCAGAGTCAGCATTGCTCTAATACCAAAACCAGATAAAGACACAACAAAAAGAAAAGAAAGAAAGAAAGAAAAAGACAGGCCAGCATCTCTGAACATAGATTTAAGAATGGTCAATATAGTACTTGCAAACAAAATACAGACATACATCAAAAAGATTATACACCATAACCAAGTTTACACGAGTCAATAACTATGATAAACTACAGAGATAGACTTAAAGACAAAAATCACCTAATAATCTCAATAGATGAAGAAAAAGCCTTTGGCAAAATTCTACATTCATTCATGATAAAAGATTTAGAGAATGTGATACTTAGAGGATTGTACCTTAGTATAATAAAAGCTATATATGAAAAGCCCACAGGTAACATCATTCTAAACAGAGAAATCTTGGATAAGTTCCACCGGTGTCAGGAACAAAACACTATCTTCTCACTTTTCTTTCTTTCTTTCTCTCTTTCTTTCTCTCTCTCTCTTTCTCTTTCTTTCTTTCTTTCTTTCTTTCTTTCTTTCTTTCTTTCTTTCTTTCTTTCTTTCTTTCTTTCTTTCTTTCTTTCTTTATTGAGCTTGAAGTACTAACTGGAGCCCTATGACAAGAAAAGGAAACTAAGGTATACAAATAGGTAAAGAAGTCTACCTACCCCTGTTTGTAAATAATATGACACTGCACATTAGAGATTCCCCAAATTAATGCCAGAAAACTTCCAGAAATGATAAACAAATTCAGCAGTGTGAGAAGATATAGGATCAACTCACATAAATAAATAACTTTTCTATATACCCGCAGCAAACATGCAGAGAAAGAGATCGTGGACACACTCCCATTTGCAATAGCCTCAAAGAAAGTGAAGTCTCTAGGAATAGTCCTAACCACAGAAGTAAAGGACCTCTACAGTAAAGTCTTTAACCTTCTAAAGAAAGAGATAAACACTAGAAAATGGATAGACAGTCCATGCTCCGGATTGGCAGAATTAATATTGTGAAAATAATACTTCAACCAAAAGCTGTTTACAGGTTCAGTATAATCCCCATGAAAATCCTCATCTCATTCTTCACAGAAATAGAAATAAAAAATTTAAAATTCTTGTGGAACCCCAACAAATTTCAGATAGCCAAAACAATCCTGAGCAAAAAGAAAAATGTTGGATGGATTACCATACCATTTCTTAATATATATTACAGAATCATGGCAATAAAAGCAATATAGTATTGGCACTAAAACAGACATGTAGACCCTTGGAACAAATTGAAGACCCAGACATGAGTACACATAACTTCAATCATTTAATAATTGACAAGATTACCAAACATAAGCTGGAGAACAGAAAGAATTTCAACAAATGGTGCTGGGAAAACTGGATATACACATGCAGAATATTAAATTAAACCTGTACCTATCACCTTGCAGAGAAACTGCAATGTGGACCAAAATGGACCAAAACCTTAACCAGAAAACAAGGACACAGCTAGAAGAAAACATGGGGAGTAATATAGGGGTGAGAAAGGACTTTCTGAATCAGACTCCGTTTGTCCCCCAAAAAGACCAACAGCTGACAAGTAGGACTTCAGAAAACTAAAGAAACAACCAACTGGGTGAAGAGGAAGCCCACAGGATAGGAAGGACCTCCTCTTGCCAGATAAATATCTAAGCAGATTAATGTCCAGAATATATAAAAAAAAAAACAGGCCTAGAACCTGAACAAAGAGTTCTCAGAAGAAGAAGAAGGGAAAAATGGACAAGAAATACCTCAAAAAAAATGTTCATCATTCCTATCAATTAGGGAAATGAAAATGATACAACTTTGAGATTTTATCTTACCCCTCTCAGAATGGCAAAGTTTAACATGACAACTTTTGGTGGGATTGTAATCTGGTGCTACCACTATGAAAACCAGTGTGGAGAAGTCTCAAAAAGCTAAAAAGTAAATCTATCATGTGACCCAGCTATACCATTCCTTGGCTTATGCCCAAAGGACTAGTGGCGTTTTACTCCACAGATACTTGTTCGGCCATGTTCATTGCTGTTCTAGTCACATTAGGCAGGAAATAGAAACCACCTAAATACCTGGCACCTTATGAATGACTAATGAAGATGTATTACACAGTATCGACTACTAGTCAGCTGTAAATAAAATTCAAATCATGAACTTTGCAGGTAAACGGCTGAAACTAGGAACAATTATATTGAATGAGGTAGCTTAGACCCAAAAAGTCAAATGTCGCTTGCTCTCTCTCTCTCGCTTTCGCTCTCTCTGTTCCTAGCTCAAAATCTTCAGATATCCAAATCCTCATCTGTCATCAAAGAACCTTCTCGTTGCAGCAGATGGAAACCTCTTTCGGAAAATCACAACCAGTCAAAATGCTCATTGTTTGACCTTGTCCCAGTGGATACATCTACAAAACAAGGCTCGGGAAACATTGTGGAAAGGGCAGAACGATTGTTAAGACCCAGAGGGTCACGGAGTTTGCTATGAGATTGTGTCTCCTAGGAATGTCTCACCAACATGCCTGTCTAAACGTGAGCTGGACAAGGACAACAGTAGACATGTCAAAGTGGATGGGACGGAGGAGCCACGAAACCTCAGACCTACACAAAGAACCATAGGCAGCTAAGGACTGCTCTCAGCGGAAGAAATAATCTTCCTCAGTGAAGCACACACCAAATGGTCACTCAGTGCCAGATGGTCAGCCCTGTAAACATGCATGCATATAACATTAGGCAGACTAAGCAGGTCATATTTAGGGGTGTGTGTGTGTGTGTGTGTGTGTGTGTCTGAATTTAACAACCATTGAGAAAAGAGGCTGTGGATTTGAACGAGACAAGGAGCGGTGTATGGGAGTTTTTGGAGGGAGGAAAGGGATGGGAAAATGGTGTGACTGTATTAACATCTCAAAAAATAAATTAAGAAAATAGTTACTACACAGTGCTTTGAATTAAAAACAAAACTGTTTCAAAGTAAGTGACACTTCTAGTGTTTGTAGTGTTCAATTCAAACCCTCGGACTAGTGATTTCTAGGAATATGTTCACTTCGCAGTATAGCATTACCCAAGTTTGCCTTAGCTACACAGACGGGCGGAGCTTTAATCCTCAAGTTGAGGAATTGCTGCTTTGCCTGAAAAGACTTTGATGACACAGATGTGACTTAGGTGCTACTTTCTCTAAGTAAAACATGCTAGTGCAGCAGGCTTTTCTGTAACAGATTCATTTGGTGGAACTCAGGAGCCTAGTTAATAAATGAATTTCCAACTTTGATGTGAAACTGTAGGAGGCAGAGTTCACTGTTTACCTGGTGCCATCCCCCCCCTTCACATTGAGAAGATAACATATGTTAGCCCATGCCTACAATCCCAGTGTTCCAGCAGTGAAGGACAAAAATTGCAAGTGTGAGACAGGCCTGACACCCCTCACTAGGGGGACAGCCAAAAAATAATACTTGCTCACACACAGCAGTGAGCTGTCTATACTGTCTTCATAAATCAAGTTCTGGAAAGACAGAATGACCCACATAGAAGAATCTCGGAGTATCAGAGTACACCTAGCTCCCCATCATTTTCATTCACTCAGTAGTGTTAAATAAAAACAAGGAGAAAATAAGATGTAGGTTTAATTTTCCTTCAAGGAAAGCAAGACCGTTGAGTCGAAAATAAAAAGAAAGTCATTTTTATGTGTTTTTGCTTATGTGGCCAGGTAGTCTGGAAACAATGAGCAAACTATTGATACTTGAGGTAAGAAGTAGCCATTCAGGGCAAGTTTTAAGTGTTTCTATTAAAATCTAATTTAATACTTGGCTGATAATGAAGGCAGATGGGAATGCATTTTATTAAGTTTTATTTTCTTAAGTAAAATACCAGTAGATAAAGAATTGGTTTTTTTTTCTCATGTGGAAAAGTACACCAAGCGAAATAAAAATAATGCATGCTTCTTTGTGGTAGAATATACAGTTTTAATTGGGTTCAAGGTGTCCGCACGCATCACTCCCCTTTGAATACCTCAGTTGTTGAGGTGTTGAGCTCTTCAATAAGCTCTTCTTGTTCTGATGTTCTTTCATTTTTCAGAGCTGCCTGCTGGCTGGGAAAAGATTGAAGACCCTGTCTACGGTGTCTACTATGTAGAGTAAGTGCCCATGGATAATCCACATACCAGTTTTTACACTACTGTGCACTTATGTGCATGATGCTGCACATATCTTGGCATTGTTACAAGTTTCAAAGTAATAGCAATAATTTTATAATGAAAATAGGAAGAATTTACTCAATAGGTCATCACTGAATCTGAAGAAATTCAGGAAGGATGTCAGTCCACATGACTTTTGTTAGCTTCCAAGTCTTCGAGATCCAGTGTGCATGACAGGTGCTCATCGAGTGTGAGTTGAAGGCCAGGATATGAGAGAGCCCATAAAAGAGCTCGTGCATTCTCAGAGGGGCCTTACTGCCCTACTTTTTTCATGCCTATCTGAACCTCGCAGTAATTACTTATTTATTCATTCTGCCTTTCTAAAAGGGTTAGACACATCTTAATAATTTATGAAATGTTGCCATGAGTAAGAAGGAAATGGAAAACTGGGATGACATGCAGGACCTGTTAATCTGTCCCCAGGAGTCTCGCCTCTTAGTGTGATCTCTTCACTATGGGCTTTATTCTACCGTTGGACATGTCCTTTGTCATTTTACTAAGCTATTGATTATCAGGATATTGGAAGTAAATTTTAAAAATAATCAAGAGGTAGAATACTGAAAACATATAAAGCATATCTTTTCCTCTGAGAAAAATGAGAGATAACTAATATAGTTCCTTTGAACGAGACAAGTGCCATATAAATTTTGTATCACCATTATCCTTCCTGCCATGGTGAAGATAAAAGGCCTTCTTTCTCTTTCTCATGTTGCTGGCAATAAAAAGTCACTTGTATAATGCCCCTATAATAGGAGCATATTATGCAAAAATGTCAGGCCTCAATAAGATGCTAGCATTTTATTGTGAAGCAATTATAGGAGTTCAGTAAAGGAAGTGCCCTTGACCAGTACAAGTCATGCTTCCCTCTTTAGAACAGAAAGAGAAGTATCGTCATCAGTGACACAAGCAAAGCCATTTTTATTGACCCTAATAAAGTACATTTCCTCTCTGTGCTCTGAAGCTCTTTTATACAAGTGAATAGAGTCTTCTGCCAGGTGAGTCTGGGCTTTCTTTGGTACTCAGCTGCCTTGTGCATTTAGGAAGAAAGGAAGCGGCTGGGCACTGCTTTGAAGGGAAAAGAAACCTGGCCCTGAGAGATAAGATGTTAACTTACTCAGGTCTGGTTCTGTGTCTTTTAATGCCTGGGTCCAAAGGAATCATGAGGCAAATATCCTTTTAATAAGAATTAAAGATAATCTGCCCACCCTACTTGATAAACCCTTTTTTGAAAATTAGGTCTGAATTTCAAAAGAGATAGTTGATGTTTTAAATAATAACATAATAGGAATGTCCCCAAGCTTCTGATGAACTGCTATTTTGGCTTAAAAAGTATGTACATACATACATATGAAACCATATGTATATGTATGTTTATGTATACTTAGCATAAATACAAACTAAATAAGGCTGTCATTCAAAAGCGATGCATGCATGTGTGTGTGTGTCTGTCTGTCTGTCTATGTGTGTCTGTGTGTGCACCCTGGCCTTATTAGTTACATAATCATCTAAAATGTCTAGGCGTTTGTCACTTTGAACACAATCACATTTTCTTAGTTTGGCTATCTATGGAGTATCTTTGTTTGAATGAAAAAATGAAATTTATGCCCTGGCAATGCTGAAGCATGCATGGACAGCCCATATATGGTGGGTCTGTAGTATATTTGTTTACAGTCTTTCCTCTTTGTCAGTCAATTAACATAGTTGAAATATGTTAGTGGAGCTCTTTTTTTAAAAAAAAATACTTATTATGTATACAATATTTTCTCTGTATGTCTGCAGGCCAGAAGAGGGCACCAGACCTCATTACAGATGGTTGTGAGCCACCATGTGGTTGCCGGGAATTGAACTCAGGACTTTTGGAAGAGCAGGCAATGCTCTTAACCACTGAGCCATCTCTCCAGCCCTAGTGGAGCTCTTTTAACTTTATTCTTAGGCTTCTATAAACCCTGCTGTGTAAAGCCATTCAAGAGTTCTACCATTGTGTGCCGCAGATAACTTCAAAGCCCCAGTTTAATCTTAATTAATTCCACATGTACTTCTGAATTTAAGTACCTCTCATCTCAGGTGATAGCTTGGAATTTTGGGTAGAGTCACTGGCTCAAGTCCTGGAATTCAAAAGCAGGCATAGCTGAGTAAGCATGCTAGCTCGTACTGTCAGAGATTGCCTCCCTTCCCCATAAAGTGCCAAAGCAATCATGTCCCTATGTACATCGTGCGCTTCTGTGATCTCACCTACTCAAGGTCAACTGTTGGTTGGGGAGAAAATTTACATAGGCAAGATTGGAATTAACTAAGTCTAGTTGAGTGTGATTCTGGGCATGACGAGTTCTCCGTCCTTGCTGCTCCGTGAAGATCAGGTCATGAAGCACTTGTCTGGCGCATCCATGCTTTCTGCACTACCTGCCTATTGATCAACTGATGGCCATCTCAGTCACCGGGTCAGCTGTCACAGTGTCATATGCTGTGTTCACATGTCCCTTGCTTTACTTCATGGTGAACCCAGAGCACAAAGGCAGTGGGAACATGCTGAAGGCGTGGGGAAAAAGTTCTTTAAGTGACTTAGGAAAGAAAAGAAATGACCTGTGGAAACTGCTGGAGGCTCTGGTAAATTGTTGTTGTTAGTCTTTTCCTGTGATTGTTTTGTAAATTAAACTTTGCCATAGGTGTGTACAGATGCAGAGGAAAATTACAGTTCTTATAGGACTGGATGTTATCCTGGGCTCTGGTATCCACGGAGGGTCTCAGAACACATCCCCTATAAACAAGGAATTTCTGCTGCATGAATAAGAAAACAATTTGCCTTAGGACATTTGCTAGGAATTTCTAATAAGATGCATTCCCAACTGACACCCTAGTTCTCAGTGCACATCAGCAGCCAGTAATGGAAACTGTTGATTGCATCTTATCTGCATATCCACGCCAGACCCTCTGTGTCGCTTCATCTCAAACGAAGGCTCTCTCAGCCTTTAGCTGCTGGAAGGAGTACTTCCCACCTGAAAGCTGCTTTCCTTTTTTCCCAGCCACATCAACAGGAAGACGCAATATGAAAACCCAGTCCTAGAAGCCAAAAGGAAGAAACAGCTTGAACAGCAGCAGCAGCAGCAGCAGCAGCAGCCTCAGCCTCAGCCACCACAGCCAGAAGGTCAGCTTCTTTGCTGGAGGCTTTTGCCTGAGCTGGGAATGTGGGGCGAAACCTAGGCACTGACACCCCCGTGTGGTCAGAGCTGGCCTTGATGACTGACTTTCTCCTCCTCTAGCTGCCCCTCCTCCCATAGCAGGAAGGGGGCACCTCTGCACAGGCACTCAGACCTAAGCTTTGTTTTAGAAAGGAGCTTAGCCTGCAGAGCTGGCTGGGCAGTGAGGAAATTTGGGTGCCCTGCAACATTTGCATGGCAATCCTTGTCTAAATCCAATGCCTCTGTAGCATTCTGATTTCCAGCGGAGCTTCTGGGCACTGGACTCCTTTTTCATATTGGAAACCCTGCACAGAGGGATCAGATCTGGTAATCCTGAGTGCTTCTAGGAAGTTATGAATTCATATTCGTTATAGAAATAAAAACAACCCAGGAACAGAGTACAGCGTTACATTTCCCAGTGCTTGCCCCAACCCATTCTCAGATGTTCACTGTGCAGAAATTTTCGGTATATACAAATTGGAAATAGTAAAACCAAGATAAATTTGGAGATAAATATATCCCAGGTATATTTGAGCAACTTGTTGGGTTTTTTCCCCCACTTTTTGTTTCTGAAACATGCTTGAAGGTTTATTATAGTTAACTCATAGTTTAAATAGCTGAATAATGTGTCACTTAATGAGTGTTTCTACTAATATGTAACCATCCAAATAGTAATACTTAGGTTTTTTTCCTAATTTTTCATTACAATTTTTAAAAGACACCTTTATACCTCTAAGTATAATGTATGAATATCAGTTATGTGAATGTCAAGTATAACACTTATGTTCCTATGATACTGAATATAAAATATAAATGCATGTATAGTCAATTAAATGTGTATGGTGCTGGAAACTGAACTCAGGACATTATGCATGCCAAACACCTTCTCAACTGCTGAGCCACACTCCTGTCCCTTGACCATAATCAAATATAGACCTTGAACTATAGGGCTAGAAAAATGTTTCTATAAGTGGCCATATCACAAATGTTTTAGGATTAATGAGACATTTAGTTCCCATAATAACTACTCACCTTTATAATATGAAAACAGTGAATGTAATAGGCATATCTGTGGGTCAATAAAGCTTCATTCATGAGCACTAATGTGAATCTCATAATTTTCATGTAGCAGAAAATACTCAATTTTAAGCCTTTAAAAATGTGAAAGATGTTCATGCCTTGTGTTTATACAGAAGTAGCCGTTAAGGTCAATTTAGCTGATAAGCCATGGTTTACACCTGCTACCCTTAATGATGTGGTGTAGAGAGGCGCCTGTTTGCCAGCTGAAAATTCTCTGCCTTAGTCTCCTTTTTAATTTAAGAATAGCTTTAATTTACTTTTTCTTGAGATGATAAAACACAGTAGTCTCAGAAAATGTGTTTTGAACCATGGGTGCGTTCAGCTGGATGTGGCAGCTGAGGGAAGGTGACTGTGGTACATCTCAAGGCTCATTCACTGCAAGGTGTCTCTTGGCCTCCAACGTTCATGAGATTAGACTTAGGATCTGGCAGTGGCTTCCTTTTGGGTTTCAGAGACAACGGAAGTTTGCATCTCAGCAAAATGGTGTCATGCATGTAGTTTCATTCAACTCACCATGCGGGACAGGCAGGTTCAACAGACCAGCCCACCCCTCATTGAGCCTGTAGAAGGTTACCTTCAGGTAGATTTATACTGCAAAAGAAAGAGAGAGAGAGAGAGAAAGGAAAGAAAGAAAAAGAAAACAATACAAAAACCCCTTGTTTTCACTTAAAGCCTCTAAAGCTGAATTTTTACCAGTTCTGTCCTATGTCCTTACCTAAAGATCAGACGTGAGAGAGATCTTGCCATCTCTACCACAAAGGGAGCACAGTCGGCTGCTCCTCCTGCTCACCACCTGCTATTGATTCATTGCTCTGGCTTTTCTGAGAAGATGAATGGTGCAGCTGTTGAGAGACAACCCAGGAAACTGCTTCTTTTCTTTTTTTGTAGAATGGACAGAAGATCATGCATCCCTTGTGCCTCCTGTTGCTCCCTCCCATGCCCAGAGCAATCCGGAGCCAGCCAGGGAAGCCCCACTTCAGGGTAATGTGGCGTTTTGATTGCATGGTAGTTGGAGCTCTAGATTCTCACTGTATGCATGTGTGCATGTGTGTGTGCCACCCCCACACTCATGCCACATAACACATGTGGAGGTCAAAGTGTAGCTTGAACAAATTAGTTCTCTCTTCTACCACCTGGGGCCTATGGCTCAAACTCTACTTGTCAGACTTGGCGTGAAGCACCCTTGCCAAGCTATCTTGCTAGTCCTAAAGTCTCATTTTAAAAATGAAGTTTGCAGCCGGGCGGTGGTGCCTCACGCCTCTAACCCTAACACTCGGGAGGCGGAGGCAGGCAGAGCTCTGGGAGACCAGCCTGGTCTACGAGAACTAGTTCCAGGACAGCTAGGGCTGTGACACAGAGAAACCCTGTTTCGAAAAACCAAAGAAAATAAAAATGAGGTTTGGTGATTCCTAAGCCTCAGTGCTATTGCCTTCTGGTTAGATAATTCTTTGTAAAGGAGGCTGTCTTAAGCACTTACTTATGTGGGATGTTTGGAACTATCCCTATCCACTTGACTTCAGGAGCATACACCCACCTCCTGCTGGTACCATGATGACCTGAAAGATGCCTAGACATTGTTAGATGCCCCTCGGGAGCAGAACCATCCCAGGGTTAGGAATGAGTGATTTAGACACCACAATATATTTTAAACTGGGTGTTCGATATTCTGAGGTTCCAGGCAACACATTTGCTTTTGAGTAGTATTTTCTTCTAAGTGTAAATAACTTAATCTTAAAAGTCCTTCCCTGCAGCTGTTTTTGCTTTGGTATGTCCTACAGCATTTATATGGGTCTTACTTTTATTCATGAGTGTAGCCTTTTAGAGTTTAGCATTTTTTTTTAAGATTTATTTATTTATTATGTATACAACATTCTGCCTCCATGTATGCCCACATGCCAGAGGAGGGCGCCAGATCTCATTACAGATGGTTGTGAGCAACCATGTGGTTGCTGGGAATTGAACTCAGAACCTCTGGAAGAGCAGCCCAGTGCTCTTAACCACTGAGCCATCTCTCCAGCCCGAGTGTAGCCTTTTAGAAAGGATCGTTTGTAATTTGGGTTCTTGAGCCTTGCTATAGTCAGGCCTTATTACTCCTCAGTGATGGAAGAGAGGCAGCTTGTCTGGGGTTGTTTGTTTTTGCTTTTTGTTTGTTCGTTTTTGTTTGTTTTTTACTTTTCAAATAAGAAAATTAGAAATACATTGGATAGTTTTACGGAATTATGGAATGTTGGTAGTATAGAGCCATTAAACCAGTGGGACGTTGTCTCTGGTAGTTGATGTCATCATTAGATCATTATTAATTTCTTTGAGAACACAACTATATTTTATTGTGACAATGGTTTCCTAAAGATAGACTGTAGTCTATAATAACTTAATTAATACCATCATTACTGTAGTGTCCTTAGCATTTCTTGGAATAGAAGATTCCTTCTTTGGCTCATGTCCTCTTGCTTCACCTCTCTCATAGTAATAGAGTTGTACCCTCCTCATTGAAATGCCCTGACCAGCCACACTGTGGACCACTTCAAAGAGTTGCATAGACTCGGACCTCAGTGCCCTTGTCTTGTCCTCTCACTCTTTGACCTACTCCTGCTTCCTGTCATTCACTCTTCACTTTGCTGTGCTTCTCACTTATGGAGCTTAACAGTGTAATTAGTGTTCATTGGTGCTGTGTTATTTCACAGTACTTTCTTCATGAAGCTTTAAATCCATGGAGGCATGAGACTAGGAGTTTGTTTTTTGTTTTGTTAATTCCCAATCAGGTAGAACCTTTGATAGGTATGTTCTGTTGAAATTACAGTACAATTGAGTGAAACAGTGTGTATATATGCATACATGTACATATCTTTGTTGAGTGTTGGCTCATGTTCTTAAAAAGAATTGTTTTAAGAGATGAAATACACTAACAATTGAAAGGTACAGGACATGGATTACCATGTGCTTAAATAACAACTAAGACTACACATGGCATTTGTCCGTGTGTTTCATCTCAGTCTCCCTGCTTTCTTTGGTTTTGTTTGTTTGAGGCATGTTCTTACTATATAGCTCTGGATGGCTTGGAACTAGCTGTATGCACTAGCCTGGCCTCACACGGACAGAGATCCTCCTGTCTGCCTCCTCTGTGCTTGGTATTAAAGGCGAGAACCATTATGCCCAGATCCATGATGTCTCAGGCAGTTGCTTGACTACTGAGCCGTACTCATACACTTTTGGTTCTTTTTCTTTATCTTCTTTGGTCCTGTTGAACCTGACAGTGGGCTGAGACAGTCCAGGTCCACTGAATTCTACACAGATTTAGCCATTCTCGTAACCAACCTACAGTGAGGCCTTCCTGTTGAGCCTCCTCCCGCAGACACAGTCTTTGGAGTATAACTAACACCAAAGAAACATATTGACACCCGGTCTCATTCTCTCTAAGCTGGGAGTGTAGTGAACTTTTAGACTTTAGTCTCGTTGTTTATGACCAGGTTACCAGCCTGCCACTTAAACATCCTAGTTTTGCACATTATCTAGTTGTGATGGTAGATCAAGAAGCCATCTTGCAACTTGGCTTGGTGGTTAATTTTTAAACCAAATTCTCCCGTGACTGACTTTACTTCCCAGCACCCGGTCATTTTGTAGATGTGTTCTTGGACAAACTCTCCAGCTTCCAGATTGGGTTTGGGGAGGGAGTTCTGCAGCTTCCTCTATCCGCTGAGCCCATCTTCCAGCTCTATGATGGCTGATTTAATGAACCATATTGCATACCAGGGTCCCCCTCTAAGCCCTTCATAGCCATAATCCATTTTGGTTGTTCTTAATGACCCTTATGTGAAATCGGTATCATCTCTGTTTCTCTCTAGATGTACCACACTCAAATAGAAGGAGAGGCTTGCCACAAAGTAGTAGAACATATATATATGTCATTGTCATTAGGAATCAATGAACTTCTGGCTCATAACTTTTTATCGTTTTACTTTTGTGGGGTACTTTATTTCCTGAGTTAAGCTCTACTATTTAGTACAGTGTCACTGGTTACGTATTATCATTTAGATTTATATTAGCTGCAACTGAAATAAAAATTGAAACTTTTTGGCCATTAGCCTTATATCAAGGCTTTGATATCTCCTTATATGGTGTAGTGGCTGCCATATAAATGTACAGTATTCCCAGTGCTGCGCTAAGTGACGGTAGAAGCTACCAGTGTAGAGAATCGAAGTACCAGAGCCTACAGTAGTTCTGACCTGGCAGAGAATACTTAAGCATAGTTCAAGGGCAGAGTTCTGAACCCAACCGAAAAGATTCAGTGGTCATAGGGTAAGGACTAATATGAGTATGTTTTTAATAGACATTTGGATGAGTTTGCAGATACACAACCAAGAAGTTAGTGTCTCAACAGAGGCATAGATAGATCACAGAGCAACAATCAAGAGTATCAAATCTCCCTTCTTGTGGGAGAAAATAATTTCTAACCCATGAACCACCCATACCTAAAACATAATAAAATATGCATTAATACAAAATTCTGATGTTGTCTCTATAGTTAAAATTCAGATAAGCTACGTGGTGCATTTTCACGTTTTCTAACTTTGCCCATAATAAAAAACAAAAGTACCAATACCTGGTCACTTCTTTTCAGCATTCTCAGGATCTTGTGGAATCTGTTCATTGTGTTCTTCTTTAGTCATTCAGTCCTTAAACATAAATTGTTGGGGCACCTCCTACATATCACAGTACTCAGATTCTAAGCCCTGAATCTGCAAGTGAGTCTCCCTGGAGCTTGTAGTCTACTGAGTTTAGTGCATGTGTAGTGCTTCTTCAGCATGGCACAGGAAACCAGTCCAGTCAGTGAGATGTGTACTGTGTTAGAGCAGTCAACTCTAAGAACAAAAATAAAGCGGGATAGGGGGCCTGGAAATATTGCAGAGACATTGCACCATTTAATAATGTCGTCCAAGAAAGTCTCACTGAGAAGTCAGTAGCTGTTGAGGTCTCTGCACAGCTAAAATGTGTACCCCCTCAAGCTCTCGAGAGTCCTGTCAGCTTCTTCTGTAAGACCTAGGCCATTTGACTTCCAAAGTGAATTTCAGAACCTGTTTTCCCTGTCTTCGACTTTTTGACCAATAATTGGCCTGGGAGCTGTCTCCCAGAATTCTTTGCTGGAGGTGCCATCCTTCTCCCCACACCTTGGCAAATGACTGTGCCTGGCAAATCCTGCCAAATCTTGCCTCTCTTTAACCACAGTTCCAGGGCTGCCATTTGATGAGTTTCCAATAAGCCTTGGACTGACTGCACTGGAGAGGTTTGTGAGCGGACCTCTGACTATAGCCAATTTGAAGGAGCCTTCTTTGTAAGAGCCAGAGACTTTTTAAAATATGCAATTAAAATTTGTGCGTGTGCCCAGAGACCTTTTTAAGCCTTTTAGTTATAGCTAACCAAAAATAACTTTTCTAACTGGCTGCCAAGGCTGCTAAGTGCAGAGGCATGGGGTAGCTTCTTTTGCTCCCTCTTAAAAGAGTATATTTCGATAGAAAAGAAATAGAGCAGATGAGGAGGTTGTAGCAAGGGCAGAATATAGCAAATGAAATTAGGAACAAGGCAATGGCTACTGTAGCTTGGGATAATGTGAGAAATTCCAACGAGCTTCTTGGATGCAGAGAAAGACTTAGTGAAGCCTGAATACAACTTTGTGAATTATTTCTGAAATGCTACTTTTTTGTTTTTTTTGAGATTGTCATACATGAGTATTATATCTAAATCATTTCTATTCCACCCTCCTTGCCCCCCGTTTCCTCCCATGTTCCCAACTACCTCTCAAATTCATGACCTCTTCTTCTTTTATTATTTATTATTGTTTGTATTATTATTATTATTACATCTATGCACACATAGATACAACCTATTGAATCCATTTAGTGTTACTTATACGTACACTTGTTTAAAAGACTGACAACTTGGGATTGGATAACTTACCAGGAGCTTGTACTTGAAGAACATTGAGCCTTTCTCTCTCCCTCCCCCTTCTTTGTCCCCCCCCGCGCCCCCCCCCCCCCCCCCC
>PVIU01001082.1:0-123998 GCA_004026605.1 Ondatra zibethicus | reverse complement strand
GGTCATCTCTGCTCCTCTTCCCTTATAGTCACTGAACGTTGGGTATAGAGGTTGTGTTATAGATATATCTGTTGGTACTAGGAATCCGAAGGTCATTTATTCCCTGCATTTTGACCAGTTGTGGATTTGATTTCTGTAATAGTCTCAATCTATAGCTAAAATTGGCGAGCAGAACTGTACTTTCTCTGTACATAAGGATAAGTATTTAGAATATAGTTAGAAATTATTGGTTTAGGAAATTAACAATGGTGGGTTCTCCTTCAGGGTCTGTGATCTAATCAGCCATTAGGAAGTTGACTAAGTGATAGTAGCAGGCATGGATTCCTCCTATTGAATGTGTCTTAAATCCAAAAAGACAGTTTGTTCAATACACACAAGATAAAAGTGCCCCCATCACACCGTTGGGGATGTCTTGCCGGGCTAGACATTGTTGTGGTTCATAGGCTTTACATCTAGACAGGATGAGTGACCACTTTTCGCCATTGGCAGCTTGCATAGCACCTTCAGATACTTTGAAAGCCAGTCCCAAGAGAGGGCCCTTCCAGGTCACTTCCAGCTCCATTCTTTGAAGTCCTATGACCAAAGCATGTGCTGTCTTCAGCAGTAGAGACCTACCTTAAATTTCTGGGAGTTAGCCAAGGTCACTGCCAATAACCTGTATGGTTTAAGGGCATCTCTTGTAATCTTCTGACCAACAGCTTAGAGAGAGATCCCCTATGCCTGCCACTGGGGGTTTTGTTATTCTATGACTCCTATGAGGAACATTATGTGTATGTGTATATTATATATACATATATATGTATATATATATTCATATACATACATTTATATATTTTTAAAGTAAACTTATCTTTAGAACATGAGTGGTGCTATAGCTCAGACAGTTAATTACTGCCCCAGGAGTATGAGTCCCTGAGTTTGGTCCCCAGAGCCCACAGGAAAACGTTAGACATGGTTATACACATGTCTCATGGCAGCCCTGGGGAGGCAGAAACAGGAGGATCCCTGAAGCTCTGTGGACAGCCAACCTAACCTTACTGTTGAACTCCAAGCCAGTGAGAGACCCTGTCTCAAAGGACCCGGACGATATTTCTGAGGATGAAACCTGACCTCCACATGCATGTATACACCTGTACATAATACAGACATGCACACAAACATATACACATGCTTAAAAACAGGAAAACCTTAGTATGAGTGAGAACTGCTTAGCTAATTAATTCAGTTCCAGGAAAATGGCTGAATTTGAACTTGTGTGGCTCTTGCAGGAACTAATTTAGTTTTGGGGTTCTGTTTAGGCTTCTGCTTTTTTTAACACTCTAATCCAAATGCCCTAAGGGTTATTGTTGTTGTTGTTAAAAGCAATAAACCTTAGCAATGAATGCATGTTAGCTATTTCTCAATATGTTAAAAGTTGCAGTTAAATAAGACAACTCATAGACTTTGGAATTCTATTTGCAATAATGACTAATTTTCAAACAGTGATACACCATTTTTGTCAGCTTATACTTTGTGACTGATATTATCCATGGATTTTTATTTGGAGCCTTTTATTTGGTTAAAAACTAAAGCTTCTGCTCAGTTGGTCCTATGCAGCCATGCCCATGGTAGCACATTATAGTAAACACTGCAAAGTAGAAAAGAAAACCATGGTGCAAAGCAGAGACCAGCTGCTTCCTTTAAGGAGGCTGTGGCAGCCCAATAGCTGTAAAACCCAGGCTGAAATTCAAAGAGAATGTCATAGTCCTGAGACTGGTTTTTTGTCTTCTTCCCTTTTCTTTTGGACCTGAAAGATGACATGCTTGAGATTGAGCTGTAACTGAGAGAATGCCTTGTGTTTCCGACACACTAGTTTGGATTCCTGTACTGCACACCTCAAATCTAGCACTTGGGAGATGGAGGCAGGAAGATCAGAAGTTCAAAGTCATCTGTGTCTGTATAAGAAGTTGGAGGCTAGCTTGGGTTACATGAAACCCTATCTTGAAAGAAAGATATTCTCTACGTATGACAATATGACTACGACATCCACCTCCTAAACAGAATGTAGAGGAGCAGCCTCATTCCTATAATCAAGAAAAGAGTTTTAAAATGTATTTATGTACATGTGTATATACACTTCATGTATGTGCAGGTGCCCATAGGGAACAGAAGAGGCTGTCAGATTCCCTAGAGTTGGACTTATAGAGGTTGTGAACTACCTGATGTGATGCTGAAAACCAAACTTGGGTACCCAGGAAGATACTAGTCATGTCTCTGGTCCCAAAGAAGCCCCATCTGTATCCATAGCCTCAAGCCATGCTCTTGAACAGCTGTCTGCATTGTCTTGTCTTATAGCATCCTCGGCTCATTCACAGGTATACTCACAATGAATTTCCTTGTGTTTCTCTCCTTCTAATCTAAACCAGGCAAACCTTTTTTTACAAGAAACCCTTCTGAGTTGAAAGGCAAGTTCATTCACACGAAGCTACGGAAAAGCAGTCGTGGCTTTGGCTTCACAGTGGTTGGAGGGGATGAACCTGATGAGTTCCTGCAGATCAAGAGCCTCGTCCTAGATGGTCCTGCTGCCCTGGATGGCAAGATGGAGACAGGTGAGTTCACATGGCCATAGCATGTTCCATGTGGTAAGGCCTCTGCCCACATCTGAACAAGGGCAGACAGCATCATGATTCCTTTATGTGTGTTCTTTATATACCTTGCAATGAGCTAGATCCCTCTCTTACAGCACCCCTTACCCCCAAGCCAGATGAAAACCTTTGAAAGTACTTTGACTTTAGAAACCTGTTACAGTACTATTGCGTATAGTAAAGCAGTAATTTATTAACAATGTAGATCCATTTGAATAAATGAATTCTAAACTTAGAACTCCAGTGGTCTTTCAATGATTATTATATTGTCATTTAGCACAGAAGACACTAGATACTAAAAGAAAGCTTTATTATCAGTTAAAATAGCCAATCTGGTTTTGGCAGGTGGTCACTCCACCCCCACCCTGTTTCATTCAGATTCATATTTGAAGGTACAGAAGAACTAAAATTTCTCTTCCACCCTCATTAGGATTTTGTATGAGCCTTAGAATTACCAAAGATTGGTCAACAAGAGGAAAGCATATAAGTTTGTGTAAGATGAGTTTAAAACGGGGTCTAACGGCACTCAGATAGCTATGGAGCTGCAGAGTGAGACCTTGACTCTGAAACACAAAGAATAAGTCAGATGTGATACAGGGCCCTCAGAAGTAAACAGCAGCCCAAAGATGATGTTTAGCACTAGGCACAGTGAACAGACTAGGTTATAAGAATGTGACAAGGGCACACGGGTTTGGGCTAGAGCAGCGAAGTCAGTAGAAGAGGAGAGAGGTGACTGGGAAGTCACATGTGGTTTAACAAGGTCAGTGTGCATCAACTTCTCCCGGGGTTGGTTTCTTATCTGTAGTAACCAGGATATACCGAAGTAAGAATGCTACTTCTTGTGTGGGAAGAACATCGTCTATGTGGAGTTCTCTGGAGGAATAAAATAGAGTTCCTCTTTCAAGCATCTTTAACTCCAAATAGGCCTGTACTGAGTAACGAATGGGTGGTAGGTTCTAAACATTAGGAGAATGTGACTGTCACAAAGTGTTTTGGTATTTGACCTCCAAACTCTTGCCTCTTACAGGGGATGTGATTGTCAGCGTGAATGACACCTGTGTTTTGGGACACACACATGCTCAAGTTGTAAAAATCTTCCAGTCCATTCCTATTGGTGCCAGTGTGGACCTTGAACTCTGCAGAGGTTATCCATTGCCTTTTGACCCGGATGACCCTAATACAAGTTTAGTGACCTCGGTGGCCATTTTGGACAAAGAACCAATTATTGTTAATGGACAAGAGACCTATGATTCACCAGCAAGCCACAGTAGTAAAACAGGCAAAGTCAGCAGCATGAAGGATGCCAGGCCAAGCAGCCCTGCCGACGTGACTTCCAACAGTTCTTATGGTTATCCCAATGACACGGTCTCTTTGGCTTCTTCCATAGCCACGCAGCCAGAGCTGATAACTGTTCACATAGTCAAAGGGCCAATGGGCTTTGGCTTTACCATTGCAGATAGTCCCGGTGGGGGCGGCCAAAGAGTGAAACAGATTGTTGACAGTCCCCGCTGCAGAGGCCTCAAGGAAGGGGATCTTATTGTGGAAGTAAATAAGAAGAACGTGCAGGCCCTGACGCACAACCAAGTCGTGGACATGCTGATCGAGTGTCCGAAGGGAAGTGAGGTCACACTGTTAGTACAGCGAGGAGGTACGTAGGTTGATTTTGTTCTTTGCTTTTGGAATCTGAGGTGCTGCTTTTGGAATCTGAGGTGCGTCGGTTGGCTTACTAGTCTTCAACTACCCGGCGGTGTTTTGCTTCTTCGTTTAAAGATTTCCTGTTGTTTTTCTTCTTTTTGAGACACTGAAAGTTGAACCCCGGGCCTTCAGCGTGCTAGGCAAGCAGAGTGCCAACAGGCCACACCCCCAGGCCTAGATCACTTTCACTTTCTTACTTGAAAATGCTTGGCAAATATCTTTGGGTTGCTTTGAACACTCTTCACAATCAAGTTTATATATTTATATATATACACAAACAATCAAGTTTGCATATACAGAATTAGAGTGATTCTGTCAAACAGATTCTCTGTCTTTTAAAAATAAGTAAGATTTGTCTCTTAAAAGCAAAGAAGATTTCTCTCGTAAGACTTCTGGCCCTGGTCGCAGAGGCTGAACCGTGTGCTCCTGAGGCCATTCTCCCAGCCTCACTGGATTGTAGCCACACTGGCTTTGTCCTTTCCTGCCTCAGGACCTTTCTAGTTCCCTGGCTCAGTTTCTCACAGATTTCTCCCTAAGGAGTTATCTGTCTCACTGTCTAAATTAACCTCTGGCACATCTACAGCATTTCTCCTGTCTATCGACCGGGATTGTGATAGCCTTTCTCACAGTCGCTATTATTAACTATTGTCATGAGCCATTATTTTATACTTTTATTTTCTTTTTTTCTCTTTCCCGGGAACATAATAAGACAGTACGCACGTCTGCGCATTGTTGTCTGTTAGCCCTAGCATTTAGCACAGCTGACTCCTTTCAGAGTGATGCCGTAGAAGTCACATCATCTTCGTGTCGACATTAAGCTTCCTTCTTTCTTTCTCCTTCCCTAAGACTCCCATTTTCTTCCTCATCAGCACTCCCAGTATCTGTTAATTTCAAATTAAGAAATACTCAGTATTGAAATGTCTCACTCCTGGACTGCAAACTTGTAACTAGTTGTAGCTCATTGATGGTTCCCCCGGTCCTCCCCAGAACATTTCATACTTATTATAGTTGAGCCCTTGGAAAGGATCAGTTACCAAATGTGGTTTCCTTATAACACGGGTGCTCACTTGAAACTGTGTGTTGTGTGATCAAAGTAACTAGGGTCATTAGAGGAAATCCAGAACACAGCACAACTGTTGAGTTGGTTCAAGTGTTCTTCTAACTTCATCAAACCATCGTGCAGGCTTGGTGTGGTGGCACACACCTTTGATCACAGCACTTGGGAGGCAGAGGCAGGTGGATCTCTGTGAGTTCAAGGCCAATCTGGTCTACATAGTGAGTTCTAGAACAGCCAGAAATACATAGTGAGACCCTGTCTAAAATTTAAAACCATCGTGCAGACTGACTTGGCACAACACTCCAGTACATTTTGAGGTCTCTTCTGAGACCACTTGATACCCAGATGGCTGATCCCTAAAAGTGACCTTGGTTCATGTAGACAAACTGGTGAGTGTGCTCTCATACATGTGTGCATCTCTCATCTGATATTTACCATTCCTATGGGATGTAGGAAAGCGGCAGCTACTAATAGAAGCAAACTGTTCACCCCACCTCTGGTTTTACTGTCCCTAGTCCAGTGCTCTCCCAACTTTCACCTATGACCAGTGTTGACTTTGCACACTTGTACATGTGTTTGGCTGGTCCAGCAGGCATCTCTTTGATCCAACTCCTGTGTGTTTTACAGCCATTCTCCCCTCTGAGCTATTTTAATCCTTCTTTTCTATTGAGTGTATTGTGCATTGGCCTTGTCCATCATTAGATTCACTTGTAAGGGTACCAAAAAATAGCTTTGTGATAATCTACTAACTCAACTCATAATGCACTTGCCTAAAATTGCAAAGAGTTGATTATAGAAATATATATACTCCTCATGTTAACTAAGTGTATCTTAATTCCTGAGACTGTCTTTATGTTGATGCTATTACATTTTATAACATTCATATGGGAAGATCCAGAATATATTACCTCATTAGTCAACATCTACATGGTTTACTCTACAACCTGAGTAATTTAAAATCACTGTAACACCGACAGTCTGTAAAGTATGTCATACACCCTGTGCTTGATTTATGTGTAGGATGGGAAGTTTGTACATCTGCAGTTGGCAGGCCATTGCCAGCTACTATTAATCTTTCTCAAAAGCATAAAAATATATTTGCTTGTGCCATGCAGTAGTTGTTTGCGTTGGGGCTGACATTTAATCATCCCTCCCTGTGGTAGGGGTGTAAGGAGAATGTTTGATGAAGAAACAGGACAGCAGTTGGCTGAGATGAGGAAGTGAGCGGTCATTTCAATGGCTGCTCATAAATCTCATTTTAGTCATAGTTTCTGGTAAGCAGATTGATCCGCTCATTAAATCCACATCGCCAATGATGCTCAGGCATCCATGTTGGGAGGATGGAGTTTCATATGCCTTATAAAATTGGTTTGGATGTTGGTAGCATCTGTTTTAGTTCCTAAGTCCCATGTTCATTTGTGATGGTTGTCCTTGTCAAAATTGGGTTAAATTGACATTTTATTTTTAGTATTTTCATGCCTGTTACATCCTTCCCATCATTAGGGAAGCAAGGCAAAGGATGAAATAGTTTTGTTAATTTTTGGAGGTAGTTTCTGGGGTCTGGCTTGGATTTTCCAGGGTTGTTCTCCCACAGGCTGGCTAGCTCGGACTGTCACAGGTTGTCCCTAGCATCTCAGCTAGACCTCCTTCCTGCTGTTGCTCCAGGTTTCTGTTCTGCACAGCCCACCTTCTTGTGCTGACTTCTTCAGCCTGCCCTTCTCTCCTCCTCCCTCTGCTGTCCAGACAAGAGAGTGCTTTCTTTCTGGTATGACTTAAAATTGCATCAGCGTTTGTAGTCAGCAGTCTGCTGCCCAGTGCCGGCCTGAGTCTATAGGCTTTCTTGAGGTTGGCAAATAATGCTAGCCAGTGGTGAATTAATAGTTTTTTAATGCATTAAAGAACTTGCCCTGTACAGGCTTTTTCGTGTTGAATGGGAG
The DNA here is from genome assembly GCA_004026605.1 of Ondatra zibethicus. Lineage (NCBI taxonomy): Eukaryota > Metazoa > Chordata > Mammalia > Rodentia > Cricetidae > Ondatra > Ondatra zibethicus. The sequence goes on along the minus strand of PVIU01001082.1, from coordinate 116,685 downwards.
CACTTCCTGTGTCGTCAGCACAGCACCTCTGCCCCACAGTGGACAAAGCCTTGCTTGCTCCACTAACGCACACCTCTGTGCTTCTCTTTCAGAAATAATTTTGTGTTGACTTGAAGTTCGACAGTGTTTTGTTGTTTTGTGACTGTGGAGAATGTAGGCTGTGTTTTGGAGAGAAAGTGTCTATCGGAAAGACAACTGGGTCTGCCAGGAGTAAGCAGGCCTCCGGGTTAGCTATGTCCTCACCATGCTACTCTTGCCCCAACATTCTTCTTTTCAGCGAAAAAAAAAAAAGTAAAAGAGCGTTTTGAACTAGAGGATCTTTTGGGCCCCCCGTTTCATGAAAGGAATGATTCCACTGTAATGGAGACAAGACAGTAGAGTTGAAGCCAGAGGAGGAACATTTGAATTGAACCTGGCTCCCACCTTCACTGTGTGCTTTTAGGCAGGTGTCTCACCTTTCCTTGGCTTAGTTCAGAATGTAACAGAAGAGAATGATTCTTGCCTGTGTGTATGATGTAGATAAATAAGAAGTAACTGCTGGTGGTCCATCCATGGTGTTTTATTAATGTTGCCAGTTAGCAGAAATAACTGCTTAAGTTAACTTTTTATTAACAACACCACAAAAGGAAAAAAGAAAAAGCAAAGCAAAGATAATCTTTAGCTAGAACTTATAGCCTTAGCATCATTCTATGATGTTTTAACATCTGCATTTTGTTTTAAAAACTCCATTGTTCGTTTTTAGGTAAGTAACTAGTGTTGTGAATGAAACCAGGCTCCTACCCCATGATCCCTTCTAGCTTTAACTCCTTCTCATATACTTTGAATGTGTGTGTATGTGGGTGGGTTAAGTTCATAAAGCTAAAATTGTTTTCATTTTTTAATAATTTTCTAAAAGATATCTCTGGGTTTATTGGTGGTGAGTATCAAGCCGAGGCCTCTTGCTTGGCTGGGTGTATTCTTTCCTTCTAAGCCAAATCTTTCCCACTTAAGCTTCTGCAAGCAGCAGATGTCCCTTTCTTTCCTAAGAACCATTTCAACTCCTACCTTCTGTACTCTCCTGCTTCAGAAAATAGAAGGAATGAATTGATTCTGAAGTCCTTATCTTTGGTGGAGGTCATCACTGACTTCTGGTGATGACGACAGTAATGGAAGGGATGTCTGTTCGACGGCATACACAAACCAACATCAAACACAGTTCTTTTGTCAAGCCATTAAGGTACTTTTAGGATCTGTTCCCCCCCCCCTGGTTTTTTGAGACAGGGTTTCTCTGTATAGCTTTGGGTCCTATCCTGGAACTCACTCTGTAGACCAGGCTGGCCTTGAACTCACAGAGATCCAGCTGCCTTTGCCTCCCAAGTGCTGGGATTAAAAGTGTGCACCACCTTGCCCAACAGGATCTGATTCTTAGGTGATACGATTTTAGGATTCCCAGAAGATGGGAATCTGTGTCTTTACCACAGGTGCCTTATGGTAGACTGCCTCACATAAGTCACAGAAAAATATGACCATATAGCTTTATAGTCTCATTAATTCACTGTATAAGAGCAATGGTACATGTTTTGGCAAAAAAAAAAAAATTAGATTTGAAAATAGTAGCTGCATCCTTACTATGGGTCAGACGTTTTACCATGGTACAGCCATACACATTCAAGCACAGACATACATTAAACCTGGTGACACCTCATTTTTGCAGCCAAACTGAAATTACTGCCATGTGCAGAGTTACTCTAAGTGGGATCCTCTATAAAATGAAGGTATTTATTTACTGCCTTCTACAATAGGAAAGGAAAGGTGGAGGATTGGGGTGGGAAGTGGAAGGAAACTAGAGCTAAATTCGAATAGTATAGAGCAAAGCTAGGACTCCTAGTTCTGTTGGGAAAGCATGCAGAAGACTTTATCTCAGACAATAAACTGCCATTGAGCCAGGCACTGTTGTTGTAGGAGACAGTTTGTTCCTGGCTGCTCAGCCCCGAAATAACCACACAGAAACTGTATTAATTAAATAACTGCTTGGCCCATTAGCTCTAGCTTCTTATTGGCTAACTCTCGCATCTTAATTTAATCCATTTCTATTAATCTGTGTATTGCCACATGGCTGTGGCTTACTGGATAAAGTTCTGTTGGGTGTCTGTCTCTGGCGGGGCTACATGGCGTCTCTAAACTTTGCCTTGTTTCTCCCAGCATTCAGTTTAGTTCCCCCCCTACCCCACCTACCCTATATTCTGCCCTGCACAGGCCTAAGACAGTCTCTTTATTAACCAATGGTATTCACAGCATACAGAGGGGAATCCCACATTACACTGTCCTTAACATTTTGCATACACTTGACATAGAATTCCAGGAGCCTTCTGGAAATGGTGCAATATTAGTTTCACGTTTTAGGAGAAGTTAAGATCTCAAGAGTGTCAGATTTTCCCCAAATTGTGTACCTAGCTAGGATTTGGACCAGGAATCTGGGCTCCAGAGATTGGGCCTAAACACTATAATAAAAGGCCTTCTGGCAGAGAGGGAGGAAGAGAGGGAGGAAGGGAAGGAAAAGGAAGAAGAGAAAGAAAAAGAAGTGGAAGAAGAGCTACCCTGGTAGCAGAACTGTCTGGTATATTTTGTGTATAGAATCTATCCCATTAGTGTAGTTGTTGGGAAATTATTTTATACATAGAGAGATGAATAAGCCTGAAGTTGACAAGCAAATTGATACCAACATAATCCTGATGGTATTTATTTCATTAAATCATTGATCCCAAACAGTCAAAGTGGTAATCTAAGTTCAGTCATCTAAGCATAGCATTAGCGTCAGAGTCTCTGTGTTGTGTGCCTCTGTGTGTGAGTGTAAGTATGTGCCTTTGTGTGTGTGTGAGTATACTTATCTATGTGTGTCTGTGTGTGTCTCAATGTGCCTGTGAGTGTGAGGGTGTGTACTTCTGTGTGTGTGCTCCTGTCTATCCATCTCTGTGTGTATGTGTGTGTGTGTGTGTGTGTGTGAGTATGTGTGTGTGTGTGTGTTTGTCCATCTGGGTATATGTGTCTGTGAATATATATGTATCTGTGTGTGTGTGCTTCTTCTGAAATGATGCAAAACTATCATAATTAGGCCCACAGTGAGCTGTCTGCCTGAGAGTTAAACTGGGTGATCAGGCGCCTCTCTTTGCCCTCTGGTCTTGGACTGGAGAATGAGTTGCAAATTGCATCACTTAAGTGTTTGATTGCCAGAATGTCTCACACTGAGCTGCAAGGCCCTGGGAAGGGAAATTCAGGTTGCTCAGGAGAGATATCCTGATAGAGTTGATTACTATGTGTTCTTCTCTCCAATGCTGCCCCCCCCCTTCTTAGATCTCCAGACTCAGAGAACATCTCACCCCTCCCTGACCTCTGCCAGGCTTCCTTATGACACTTGGCTTTGTACTGGCCTCGGAAGAGGACTCGGTGCTTCTGTCCATACTCTGTCTAGAGTGGATGAAAGTCAAGTCACATCTGAATGGCTTCCCATCATTCAGTAGAAACTCCACAGTCCTATGTCAAGCCCTGCCATGTGATGTCCCCTCTACGCTTTCTTCTCCCATTGAATCTCAGGACTTCATTCCTCACATGCTCTGGCCTTTGCTTTGAGCTTCTTTCATCTCAGAAGCTGACTCTGACCCTTCCCATACAGTAAGATAGCATCAGTCACCACCCCTGCCTGTTTGCTGGGCTTTAGGGGTTTTTTAACTCATAGTGTTTAGACAGTGTTTCCTCCTTTATCCTTAGGATGTATACCCCAGGACCTTCAGTGGATGCCTTAAATCACAGATAGTACCCTCCACATGCATATATACACATACTTTAGTAAAGATGACTTTGTTCAGCACAGACGAAACCAATAATAGCCAATAATAATGAATAATCAGAACAATATGCATGCTATTCTCAGTAGCATACAATTCAATACCTATGACTTGTTTATTTCTGGAAATTTCAAGTTAGTCTTTTCAGACTTTGAATGACTTAACCTCAGAAAGTATCGCCTCTGGTAAGGGACAGGTTCCTTGTACTGACTTGGGGTCTCCATGAGAGCTGGAACTCAGTCAGTACTTTTTATCCTATTACCTGAAATAGAGCCCAACACGTGAGAGTTATTCAGAAAATCGCATGGATTAATGACTCTCCCTTAAGGAACCTGCACTTGTGCTTGGGTCTGTCCCAGTTTCTACAGCTCTTCTTTGAGAACCCTACACCCACACTCACAGATGTGGCTTCCTGTCTTCTGAGCATCTCTTCCTCTTAATTCTCATGCTTAAACCTATACACAGCTATCTTTATTAAATCCCAACTCTGGTTCATCAAGGAGGAAAAATAACCACAAAAATCACATGTATCGAATGAACACATGAGCTATGCCAGGCCGTGTTTCCTGAACACGCTCCTCAGCTGAGCTTCCTGGGATGTGATTACTGGATTGCTGATGGAAAGGACCAACACCATGCTGCATCACCCGGATCTGAGTACTCTCAGGACTGCTAGCAGGGATGGGAAATTGTATTGATCAAGAGTACCTGCAAGCCAAGATGCCAAAGAATCTATTGGATCTATTTGGTATTACTACTTTGCATTAAAAAAGAACTCCACTAACTATGAAGTCATCTTCACTGTCAATTTTTCTTCTGTTCCAAGGTGTACAGTTAAGAGAAATGGTAAAATAGGGGTATTCAATCACTTCTGATAAAATAAAACTCTACAACGCAGTAACACTTCCTGCAATGACTGACTGTCAGAACTCTATTGAAAGACGACGCTGTTGACACTTCATGTTGATGGGCATGGTATCCAACTGACGTCACAGCTTACTTAGGGTGTTTGGGTTTTGCAGCACTTATTAGAAAGTCAAGGCTTTGGTAAAGTGTGAAGCCTGATCCCTTCAAGGCAGTTAAAAGTTGTTCACATTAAAATTAGCAAACTCCTAGCACTTCCATGGTGCTAAGCAGCATGGCTTTCATGTTTGCTATTAAGGAGCCTCCTGGCCTTTATTAGTAATGCAGTTTGAAGTTGTTATTTTGGTTTATTGCCATGGCTTAAAGTCATCAAGGATTTTATTTTGGAATTCTTCATAAAATGTTAGGTCACATTTGCATTTGAGATGACTTACACCAAGATAGGAGATAAATATAAAAATGTTTCTATTTTGGTTGTGTTTCATTATATAATGCATAAGAATTGCTCCTCATTTCATGTCTTGAGGAATTCTGGTTTAATTATATTTTGTCTTAATCTTTAAATCTAAGCATATTGCTTATTTGTTCATTTATAGGCAGTGTCAGATGTAATTGGAAAATTAGAGTTTCTTTCTTTATATTCTTTTTTTAATATTTACTATTTTGGATGATATATCTGGCTATGTGTGTGAGTATGTGTGCTTATGTCCATGTGCAGGCCAGAGGTCAACCTTGGGTGTTATTCCTCATGAGCTCTTCAGCTTGTTTCTTGTTCTCTCGTGGGCCTAGTGTTCACCTGAGTAGGTTTGGCTAGGTGGCCATTGAGCCTTGGGGAATGTTCTGTCTTCACCTACCCAGACTGGGATTATAAGCATGTGTTAAGCGGCTGGCTCCTTCACATGATTTGTGGGAATTGAACTCAGGTCTCATGCTTGGCCTTTCCAACTGAGCTGTCTCTTCAGCCCTGTTCCTTTATATTCATAATGCTGAGTACTTGACACACCTCAAGCAAGTCATTTTTTTCTCTAAGCAAGTGCCTCATTCCCCTTGAAGGTAAATATAATATCCCAAACGTATTCACATTATTTATCATAAATGTGTATGAGATTTATCATTCTCATTAAAAAGTAGTGGCATCCCCTGCTCTTCTGGAAGACTGGTAGCATTTCATTGGCTGCGCTGACAGCAGTCAAATTGCTATTCTGTGCTGCTTCCAACGGAGCTGCCTCTGCATGTTAAAGACAGTGATTTGTTGTCTCTTTGGGGAGGGGGCAAATTTATTCACATTATGTGCCTGGCATTACCTAGATCCTGGGAGCAGAACAGGATCATCTGCCAAGAGAACAGGAAAAGACTTGATTTCATGACCTTTTTGTTCTGGGAGAGGCGAAAAGGGGCAAAAATCCACAGGTGAACAGGAAGGGGTCAGGTGGAGCAGGGTGCCGAGACAAGGTCAAAGCGTGGAGTGGGCAGTGTGTGGGGAGTTTGGAAGGATGACTTCTCTACATTAGCTGGCAAAACACAAGAAGCAACCACAGGGAAGGAGGAAAGAAACAGAGAGGAGGTCAGTGTGACTAGGGACAACGAGCAGTAAGGGTCATAACCGACTTTAGATTTAAAGATTAAGACAAAATATAATTAAACCAGAATTCCTCAAGGAACTGGGGACCATTTAGAATGTCGTGCTCACAGTAACATCCAGTTTCACCCAGTGGAAGGAAAAGCTATCACTGATGTTGGCAGATCATCGCTCTGGCATGTGTGAAAGAATGCATTAGAGGAGTAGGAGTGAAAGGGGCAGATAGACTGGAGCTGTTGCTGAGGTTGAGCAAGGGTTGGTAGCTCAGAGTGGCAACAGTTAAGATCAAGGGCAATGTGTCGTGGGCTGTGAGGGAGAGTGGCACAATGCAGTGGGTGAGCTGTAGGGAGGGGTTGGCAACTATCTTAGGCCTTATGGGCCTTACAACCCCTCTGTTTTTACCACTCATCTGCCCTGTACCACATAGACTGCAAATGCATGGATTGTGTATGTTCTAAAAACATATCATGTGCCTCACTGTTCTAGATTCAATCTTTTGTGACAAATTCCATGACCAAAAGCAACTTAGGGGAGTAAAGGATTCTTTTCTGCTTATACTTCCATAAAACAGTCCTGTCATTGAAGGAAGCCAAAGCAGGAACTCAAATGGGAACTTGAAGGCAGGCCTCCTTAGTATTCCACATATATAGCACTCATAACCACAGAACTTATTTGCAGGCAAGGAAGTCCTGCAGAAACCATGAAAGAATGCTGCTCGCTAGCAAACCCAGGTTTAGCTAGCTTCCTACATAGCCTGGGCCTGCCTGACTCAGGAATGGTGCTGCCAACAGTTCTATGGGCCTTCCTACATCCATTACCAATACAGTCACCATAGGTATATCCACAAGTCAATCTGATCTGAATGATCCCTCAGTTGAGACTCCCTTCTTGAGTGACTTCAGGCTCTGCCAAGTTGACAGTCAAATCTGACTAGAATACTTACAGGCACCAATTTAATTGATTCCAGTTAAAAGAGGAAGTGGCACACCCCTTAATCCCAACCTTTGGGTGTCAGAACCAGGCAGTTCTCTATGAGTTTGAGACAGCTGTAGCTATACAGAGAAACCCTGTCTCGAAGAGGAGAGTAGGGGAGGGGAGGAGAAGAGTGAGGAGAAGAGAGAGAAAAGAGAAGAGAAGAGGCCCAAAATGATCCCTGAATTTCCTCTCTGAGTCTAGTCTAGAACACACTCATTGTGAAATGCCCTATCTGCATCCACAAGATGCAGGAATGCCTGCTGTTTTCTGGAGTCGGGAATAAGAGCAGAAGAAACATACAATGGTGGACATTATTAAATCAATGAATGTTCTGCAAACTGTTAGGTAGACCTATGTTGCAAGAGGAGGGTGGCCCTTTGTTCCATCCCGGCCGCCCAGCTAGCTTACACCCAAAATAATCACACAGAAGCTGTATTAATTAAAACACTGCTTGGCCATTAGCTCTAGCCTCATATTGGCTAATTCTCACATCTTGATTTAACCCATTTCTATTCGTCTGTGTTCACCATGAGGTTGTGGCTTACTGGGAAAGATTTAGCATGTCTGACCTGGTTTCTCCATGGTGGCTCTCTCTCTCTCTCTGCTTTCTTCCTCCCAGAATTCAATTCTGTCTTCTCCGCCTACCTAAGTTCTGCCCTATCAGGCCAAGCAGTTTCTTTATTGATTAACCAATGAAAGCAACACATAATAGAAGGACCTCCTACACCAGACCTACTACCAGCCATGAAATCAGTATATTAATTAGGCTATAACTGGCATTTTTATTTTAAGTGAAAGAGACTATAAACTTATCAGAGTATATCTCACAATGGAAAACTAGGAACTTTTTCACATAACATTGTGAACATATTTGTGCATACCTGTACATATATGTCAATGTATATGTGTATGAATATGTTATATAATGTACTCCTCATTGTGGAACAGACTCACAACTCTTCACATATGTTCTCTCCATGTGGTGTAGATTTGTATAAAATGTGAGTCAGAAAGCCAGGCAGTGGTGGCACACATCTTTAACCCCAGCACTTGTGAGGCAGAGACTAGTGGATCTCCATGAGTTTAAAGTAAGCCTGGTCTACAGAGTGAGTTTCAGGAGAGCCACACAGAGAATTCCTCTCAGGAAAAACAAACAAACAACAACAAAACCAAACAAACAAAAAAAAGTGACTCAGAGACGAGATGATTATGGGGCTTATCCATGTGACAGTCAGGTAAGGGCAGAATCTCTGATGCTGCACTGTGAAACATGAGCCAAGTGATTCTTTCCTAAAAGTCCACACCCACGTTATAGGTGGTTAGCAGCATCCCTGGTTAGATGTCAGAGGCATAACTGCCTGACAGGCTTAGCAAATATCCCCTAGATGACAGCTTGTCACCTGTGAGAACTGACAAAGTAGAGCTTTGAAGTCTAGGAAGAACTTGGAGCTGGGAGCAGGCAGTTCATGGTCAGTACTTGACGTGACCCATTCATCTATTTTGTAGCAATGTCTTGAATTTTTTTAAATAAGTTAGCTTAATTGCATCAGTTCCCGTATCCATGGGCCTGTCATATCATCTCCTCTTGTATCTGGTTGGTCCACGGGCACCCCAAAGGCTGCATGAAGACACTGACAGGGAGGGGTGGTGGATGGATGTAGTTCATGGATGCATAGAGACCTGCTGTGGACCATTTGTTAGTACATTGTCGCCATCTCAAAATCCCAACAAGTAACATTTTCTGGTTTTTTCACTAATGTAATTTGTTTTAACAAAAACTCAATACCTGTGGACTTTTTCTCCCACAGGTTTCTCTGCACTCCCCCCCCCTTTACTTAGTTCTAGGTGAAAATTAACTTTTATCGCCAACTTTGAATGTTGTATCCTATATTAAAAGAAGAAAAGGAACACCATAATGATAGTTTTTCCCCCTCGTTAAAGGAAGAGGCACCTTCCTGCTCTTGATTTTGACTCAGTTTGTCCTGTGGAATACTCTTTTTTCTTTATTCCATGAAGGTAAACCTCATATCTGTTAGCAGCATATTTCACTAAGAATTTGCTGGAAGCAATCCCACTTAAATCAGGAAGAAGACAAGGTTGTCCACTTTTCCGTATCTATTCAATATAGTTCTTGAGTTCCTAGCTAGAGCAATAAGACAATAAAAGGAGATCAAGGGGATACAAATTGGAAAAGAAGAAGTCAAACTCTCACTATTTGCTGATTATATGATAGTTATATAGGGACCCCAAAGATTCTATCAAGGAACTTCTATAACTCATTAAAACTTTCAGTAATGTAGCAGGATTCAAGATTAACTCAAAAAAATCAGAAGGCCTCCTTTACACTGATGTTAAACAGGCTGAGAAAGAAATCAGAGAAACATTACCATTCACAATGGCCACAGATAGCATAAAATATCTTGGAGTAACTCTAACCAAATAAGTGAAAGGCCTGTATGACAAGAACTTTAAATCTCTGAAGAAAGAAATTGAAGAAGACACCAGAAAAGTGGAAAGATCTCCCATGCTCTTGGGTAGGTAGAATTAACATAGTAAAAATGGCAATCTTACCAAAAGCAATCTACAGATTCAATGCAATGCCCAGCAAAATTCTTCATAGACCTCAAAAGAACAGTACTCAACTTCATATGGAAAAGCAAAAAACTGAGGATAGCCAAAGCAATCCTGTACAATAAAGGAACTTCTGGAAGCATCACAATCCCTGACTTCAAACTCTACTACAATGCTACAGTACTGAAAACAGTCTGATATTGGCCATAAAAACAAAAAACAACAACAACAACAAAAAACAGACAGGAGGACCAATGGAACTGAATCAAAGACCCAGATATTAATCCACACACCTACGAACACCTGATTTTTGACAAAGAAGCAAAAAATATCAAATGGACAAAAGAAAGCATATTTAAAAAATAGTGCTGGCTTAACTGGATATCAACATGTAGAATGAAAATAGATCCATATCTATCACCATGCACAAAACTCAAGTCCAAATGGATCAAAGACCTCAACATAAAGCCAGCCATACTAAATCTCATAAAAGAGAAAGTGGGAAGTACACTTGAATGCTTTGGCACTGGAGACCACTTCCTAAATATAACCCCAGTAGCACAGACACTGAGAGAAACAATTAATAAATGGGACCTCCTAAAACTGAAAAGCTTCTGTAAAGCAAAGGACACGCTCAACAAGACAAAACGACAGCCCACAGAATGGGAAAAGATCTTCACCAAATCCACATCAGACAGGGGTCTGATCTCCAAAATTTACAAAGAATTCAAGAAATTGGTCATCAAAAGAACAAATAATCCAATTAAAAAAAATGGAGTACAGATCTAAACAGAGAACTCTCAACAGAGGAATCTAAAATGGCTGAAAGACACTTAAGGAAATGCTCAACATCCTTAGCCAGCAGAGAAATACAAATCAAAACAACTCTGAGATTCCATCTTACACCTGTAAGAATGGCCAAGAACAAAAACACTGATGACAACTTATGCTGGAGAGGTTGTGAGGTAAATGGAACACTCCTCCTTTGCTGGTGGGAGGGCAAACTGGTACAGCCCCTTTGGATATCAGTATGGTGATTTCTCAGAAAATTAGGAAACAACGTACCTCCAGACCCAGCAATACCATTTTTGGTTATATATCCAAAGGATGCTCAATCGTACCACAAGGACAAGTGCTCAACTATGTTCATAGCAGCATTGTTTGTCATAGCCAGAACCTGGAAACATCCTAAATGCCTCTCGACCAAAGAATGTATAAGCAAAATATGGTACATTTACACAATGGAGTACTACACAGCAGAAAAAAATAATGACATCTTGAAATTTACAGACAAATGAATGGATCTTGAAAACATCATATTGAGTGAGGTAACCCAGACCCAGAAAGACAAATATCAAATGTACTCATAAGTGGCTTTTAGACATAAAACAAGCCTACAATTCACAATCCCAGAGAACCTAGACGACAATGAGGACCCTAAGAGAGACATACATAGATCTAATGTACACGGGAACTAGAAAAAGACAATATCTCTTGAGTAATTGGGAGCATGGGGACCATGGGAAAGGGCAAGGGGAGGGGGGAGGAAGGAAGGTAAGCAGAGAAAAATGTATAGCTCAATAAAATCAATTAAAAAGAAAAAGAATTTTCTGGAATGAGGGCCTGCATGGGTCCTCACCAGGTCCTCTGTGTATATGTTATGACTTCCAGTTTAATGGAAATGTTTTATGGGATTCCTGAGTATGTGAACAAGTAGGTCTCTGTTTCTCCTGCCTTCTCTTGGGTTCTTTTCCTTCTGTTTGTTTTGTCCAATTCTGATGTGTTGTTTTTGTTTTAAAGTTTTATTTTATTTTATTATCCCTTAGAAGCCTGTTTCTTTTTTCTAATGAGAGACAGAAAGGGGTGCATCCAGAGGGGAGGAGAGGAGGTAGGAGGAACAGAGGGAGGGGAAACCATAGTCAGGATATATTATAGGATAAAAAAAAAAATCTATTTTCAATAGAAGGTGAAAAAGAACAGAGGTGATAAAGGAAAAAAAGAAATTACTGGAAGCTTACTGAGTCTTCCCATTGTCACTGACAGATGTAAACATGGTCTCCAACTTGTGTGTTGCTCTGTATTTGTTTATAATCCTGCTCAGATATTAATCACAGCCCTTATCTGTGAACATAAGTTTTTATATTTCTTATTAGTAGAATCTTGATGTCTTCAAAAATAGCATTGGCTTCTTACAAGTGTCAGCTTCCTCCTGGCAACAACAAATGTTCCTTTTTGGTGCCAAGTTGTTGCCTGGGTTTTTCTCCGATTCCTTATTGTCATATTTTTGTGTGTTTTAAATTTTCTTTTTTTTTTTCTTGTCACACATAATAAATGCTACTCTAGTTCACCCAGCAAACTTCAGCATGGCACTACCCTCTCATGGATGATGACATGAAAGTAAACATGTACAGTCTAGCGTGCTTGCTCACAGCTTCCCTACTGTCGCTTGCCTACTGCACCGAGAACTCTCACTGTTCCATTACCTTAGCCAGCAACAGTTCTACTGCACTATTTTCTGAGCTCTATTTTTGAAGAACGATTGTTCAGAGGATCATTTTTCACAGCCACAGCTTAGCAGCCATTAGGAAATTGCATTAGTGAACAGTAAAAAGCCCCTACAGTGGTGATGGCACACAGCACTCGGGAGGCAGAAACAGGCGGCTCTCTGGGAGTTTGAGGCCAGCCTGGTCTACAGAGCGAGTTCCAGGACAGGCTCCAAAGCTACAGAGAAACCCTATATCAAAAACAAAAACAAAAAACGCCCTATAGGCCCTATAGTAGGAGGAAATTCCCTCATGTCCTTGTGTCAGTAGCCTGCTGACCTCATTCAGCACCCTGGGTTTTTAATTAGGCTTCTACTTTGTCGGTTGTTATGGTCATTGATCTGGCACGATTAACCGTATAAAAACTATATTTAAAAAAATCTTTTCTTAAAAAAAATAAATAAATAAATAAAAATCTTTTCTTTAGTTGACATCAACACCAATCAGTCTATAAAAATCATTCGGAGATTGTTAGAGTTGTCTGTCCTCTTTTGGGCATGTTTGCTGTTGTTATTTCTAAACTTAAAAATGGATTATGTTCTCTGTAACTTTTGCAGTAGATACCACCTACCAAAGTAACAGATGATTGCATTAAAAATAGCAACATTGCCCATGAATTAATAGACTTCTGTGTTTGTGGACTTAGTGTGCTTTGGTAAAGCAACTTTTCCTTACTGCCCTGACAAGCTGAAGGAGGGAAAGGCTGGTTTTCAGGTGAAGCCTTGCTGCCAATAACAGCTCCCATCCCCTGGCTGTAATAATCAGTGTCTGAAGATGGGCGGACAGAGTCAATCCTGAGAACCAGGTTGAGAATCCCTTTGATACCCATTTGTGTTTGCTTATTGCAGTTTCTGTGCTCTGCTCTTTAAAGTGCAAACGACGTCGATTTCTCTTTTGTTGTTGTTGAACTTGGGCAGAAGATGCTTCATTTCTCAGTTTCTCATTTCTTATTTTTGTCCTGTACCCCCTCAGTAATGGAAGTCATGCCTTGGCCAGTTGTGACAGCCCCCTGTGACTGCTGCCTTTGGCTGAGGCTCAGCCTGTTTTTGAACTTCCTGATAGTTATTTGAAATATGGGTAGAAGGGCACCCTCCTGTGTGCTAACCAAGATGGGCTGACACGGGCTTCTCACCGTCTCCCCACATCAGTGGAGTGGAGGGTTATTACTTTTACAGCCCTCGCATGGTCTGGGTGGATGGTGCCTGGGGGAGAGGAAGAAAGACACATGGACATGTGCTGCTACTTTGTACTTTCTGGAAGAGGGGCAAGGTGACTGGTGTGCTCTTTCTGCTGCCTACGAGAGAAAAATGAGCAGAGTGGGGAAGCTTTCCCAGTGAAGTCTCCAGTGAGATGGTCGAGTGCCTTTGGCCCCCTTTTTAAATCGTTCTGAGGATGTTCTAGTTTGCAAAGTAAGGAATTGGCAGCTTGTGTGCAGTTGCTCAACTCCAGTTTACAAAAATGTGCTGGTTTGTGAAATCCGCAATCCAAAGAGCGCCGCTGTAGGGAAGAGGGCCCCAAGAAGATGAAGACAGGACAGGAGAGCATGTGGGGGTGTCCAGGGAACTCTTCCTCCTCTGACCACTGCTTCCAGGGACTCTGAATTTAAGGAGAGGCAGAGTCCCAGGCCACGGTTACATTTGTTACTCTTCTGTGTACCTCCCTTTCTTACTATGACATTTATTGATAAAACCCTTTCATGTAGTTCTGCCCTCTTAAAGTTAGTAGGGTAACCCAAAGACTGTCAAATCCAAAAGCAAAAGGGAGAAATGGAATGAGCTGGGCACATTCAGTGTACTTGAGGATTTCCAAAATACCCATCACTGGTGTTTTTGGTTTTGTCTTTGTTTTACGTTTTAAAAGAAAAAAGCAACCTCAGGAACTTTATAGGAGCCTTTACAGATCCTTTCTGAGTGTTTGCTGGCGTTGAGATCTCCCATCCGCATTGACTTTTAGCCTGGTTTGCCAAGAGAAACAACAGGAAGCAGCTAACTTCAGACAGAAGAAGCAAGGGGGCCATTGGTATTTGACCTCCACAGTGAGTTGTGACTTGAATGCTTATGCGGTCAGCACAGGCTTCATTTCCATTGTGCTTTCCTTATAAATGTGGTGCTCCATTCTCTATCTTGTACCTAGCTAAAATATTCTGTGCTGTGGCCTCTAAGTTCTTGGATCTTTCCTGCATCTTAAATACACTTGACCTATAAAAGTTATTTGTAATGAGGCTTACCTGACATGGGACCGTGTGTGTGTGTGTTAGGGTATGTGATACTGACTCCTGACTCCTATATTTTGCCTGTAAGTAAATCCTTTTAGCACAATGAGACTCAACTGGTTGAAACCTGAACTAAACGTGAGCCCCTCTCCCGAAGCTACAGTGATTGGTTTCTATTCATTAGAAATTGACAGGGCCAAGAAAACCCCTCCTTTCCCCCCTGAGTAATTCCCACAGTCACTTAGACCACTTCAGACACTGTTTCATCAAGAGGATTTTGAAGACATTTAATATCTCCACGGGACACAAATGGGCCCTCACATGATATGTCCTTTGCTCTCTGGAAAGCATGGCCCCTGCATAAGTGGCTTCTTTGGCCTGATCCACAGACTCTTTGAATAATACAGTGCCACAGACTCCAGCTGGGGACCATCTTGCTGTTATTAACCACAGCCTATGCTATCTCAAGTATGTGAGACTTCTTGAAGTTGGCTTTGGGGAGAGGGAGAGTCCTTAGTTGCAATTAAGCAGTCTTGTAATAAAGTCAGACGAAATTGCCACATCCTTACAGAAGACATTAGAAATTTGCCTTCCTATAAAATTGAAAACAAAAACAAAACCATTGTGACAAAAGAGGAATCGCCACCCTCATCAGGGTGCTGACGTTAGGACTGCTCCAGAGATGCATGCATGGCTTTGCTCGCATCAAGAAACTGCCTTCCAGTTAGCACTTGTGTGACGGTGAAAGGGAGCCTTCTGGAGCCTCACAGCTCCTGTAGGAATGAAAGTTTGTTTCTTAAGCAAGCTCTTGTCTCAGATGGAAAACAGTCCTTGAGAACGTGAGCACTGCCTGGGTTTGAGCTCTGAGAAGCAAGCTTGTGGTTGTCATGGGAAGTCAGGACACAAGGTGGCACAGTAGAACCTTGTTCTGTGAGGAGTGAGGCGGCTCTGGAGTTGAGCTGAGGCTGGTGGCTTAACAATAAATCAAGAAACGGAGCAAGGAGCAAGGATCGAGCGTTGTTAAAGAGGCACCGCAGCAGTGATGTGGCTGTGGAGATGGAATGAAAGGCCAGGTTGCCCCCTCCCCATTGCCTCATTAGCTTTTCCCTGAAGCCCCTGAGATACGGGCTCACTCCATAAGGTCTGCACATTCATGTACTCGTTAGGAAGATCTTTACTGACCTGCGGTCCAGCTGTGGCTCAAAAGCTAAGCCTAGAAAGAGAAGGTGGACCAAAGACAAGCAAATAAGCAATGACAACAGATAAAGATATGGGCAAAAAAAGTTATTTTAGGGAGTGTCATGGTATCTGGAAACAAGCTGGACTTTGTAAATCAATTATGATGAAAGGGGTCACTTCATATTGGCTGGTGGCCTGGATGAATTCTGAGGGTCTTCGTGTCGAGAAGATGAGAAGCTGCACATACATAGAGTGCCAGGCTTATCGTTCCCAAATGGGGAAGCAGCCAGTGACAGTGTCCAGGGAGTAGAAGCAAAGAGTTCAGGCGTGAATGACAGCCAGACTAGAACATGTGGACAAGGTGACTCAAGCGGAACGGAAATGGAGCAAAGGCAGCTCAGACGGAGGAGGGCTGGTGGCTTGCAGGGAAGACCGTGAGATTCACTGAAGTGATTCTGGGTAGCAAAGAGGCCTGTAGCCAAGGACATATCACTGGATCTGCGCTACACAATGCCATCTCTGGTCTGTGTGTATAATAAATCAAAGGGCACGAACAATGAGGCTAAGGGTCCAGTGAGGAGGCCTTTGTAGTCGTTTAGGGAAGACAAGGCAATGGCATCGGAGATGGGAATGCTTAGATAGAGGCCTATGTGGTGGGAGAGAGAAAGAATGCCCTGGGGCCACTCCCTCTTCAGGATTTGGGTGTCTTATAAAGATAAAATTCAGAATATTCTACTAGATAGCTTTCTTCATTCCATGCTTGCTTATACTACTAAAATAAGCAACTGGGATGAGAATTGGCCCAAAGTCAGCAGTGCTGGAGGAAAGGGTCCTGGTGTGGATTTTACAACCCAGAAGTGCCTCAGTACCAACTACAGTGGCAGCTTTCCCTTGGAGGCCGGTGACCTTAAAATAGGGACACACGCAGCATCCTGTTTTTGGAAGAGGAATTCTTACTGAGTTTTTCTCTATTTTGAGCTATTGTTTCGTAATCCGCTCCCTACTTCCTAATACTATTAAAAGTCAAACTTTGAAATTCGAAAGGACTTGGGCAGTTTCCAGGCCACCCCAGTCTCCCCACCACCACAGCTTCTCTGTGAGGGAGGAAGAATTAGCAAGGCCAGTCGTGAAACATCCATACAGGTAGCAATCGATATTTGAGGCTGGTGGTCTGTCATTCCAGGAATGTTTCCCAGAGTGAGGTAAGACCCCTGAATAATTGTAAGTATTCATAACCCACGTGATGTAGAGAGAACTGTGAGAACAGCCTCGATCCCAGTTTGAAGCAGGACATCTTGCTAGGATATTCCCTGGAGAAGGACTGTCCCTGTACCACATCATGACAGAACAGACTTCCTAAAGTGACTGTTCTTCTTTCCCTTTATGAAGGCAAGGTGCCACAACCGCCCCTTCCTCTGACTCATTACCATTTTTCCTTCCACCCCATTAGAAAGAAGTCCTTTGATCATGGACTGTCAGGAAACAGTGGCAAAGTGAATAAAACTATTACCATTCTGTTTCCAACTATTAGGGGTCAGTGGTATAGCTTTCCATTGGCTTCTTGGCCTAGTCAGAGACAGATCTGACTGAATTTTCAGTATGCACAACTTTCCACGGGCACTGATCTAGGTACTGGGGCTTAGAGCAATGACTCAGAGGCGGGTTAAGAAATTAGCTATACAGAGACTCCACCTATAGACAAGACCCATCTGCCTAAATTTAAGTCATGAACATGGGTCTGAGATACGATGAAAGACTGGCCTGTTGTTTGCAGATGGGAAGGCTACATTCTCCATGAGGCTGTATGAAAATGGTTTTGTACATTCATTTTGTACTGCATGGACAACTATAGCTTCCGACCCTTCGTTGTGGTCTGTTGCCCGGAGTAGCATGTAGTGCAGTCTCCTTGGCTACTTTCATGGCTGTGTGCCCTTGACCATGTTATTTAACACTTAGTAGAACAGTTTTCTCATCTGGACAGTGAGGAAACTTTTAGGACTTGCTCAAAGAGTGAGCATAAAGAGCAATGCACATCAATGATCACCAGATGTTTTCTCACTTTTAAAGATATATATGCATGTTAGAAATAAGGAAAAAAAGGCAGATTTTCTGCCTTTCGAGTTAGAGGTATACTTCATATGTACTTGGGGCTTTTTTTTACCCCCAACTCTCAAGCATGGTAGGCGAGCACCATACTGTTAAGCTATAACCCGAGCCCATACTTCCAAAGCTTTTGAATGAACTGTAGGAACATCCTTCCATTTCAGTGATATTTTTTCTCCGGTGACCATTTATTTCTGAGGAACTGCTTGAATATAGTTCATCCATCCTACCTTGGTCTTTCAGCAGCCCATGCATGGTATTAATGCTTCAAGTCTCTCCACGTCTGTGTCAGTTTGGGGCTTCTGACTTAGAGGTGAAAGGCCCTGTAACCATTAGCAATCACCAGCTTCACAAGCCATTTATTTCTCCTAGGGACATATTTATTAGGCTATATGTCCTGTGTAATTGAAGCCAACTTCTCTATAGCTGTAAAACTGTACAGCTGTATTCTTAATCTTCTTTGCAAGATGCCAGGTGACACGGCATGAAACTCTTACTCTAGACCCTGAAATCCATCTAGCCCTCTGCATTATAAGGATGATGCTATTTCATAGTGGCCAAAAAAGAATGTCTTCATCTTTCTGGGGCCAGTGTGTCTGATCCACATGTTCTTGGCAGCTGACACTGTGTTCGCATTGAAAAATTACTCAGCAGAGTTGATGATAGTTTTTGGCTAGAGGAAAGATGGGGGGGGGATCAAACAGTCCAAACTAGAATAATTTTTCATTTTGTTTTATGGATTTAATTTTGTGATGTGTCTGTCAGATGCATCAGTGGAAATGTACCCTGACTTGAGCTTTGCTTTGAGTCTGTGTTGACATACTTATTTAGCCTGAAACAACCTTAAAAGTCATGATCCTTATTCAGGCAACCACCAGTCATTGCATGTTGTTGCCAGCTTCTCCCCTGCCCCATGGGCAAACTCTGACTGTCCTTTGATTCCAGCCCATCCCCTCTGCTCCCTTCTTCCTGGCAGAATTGTTTTCTTTTCTCTGTTCTCTATGTGGTAAGGTGGCCTTCTATCAAGGTGGTTCATGCTCATCACTCCGTTATTTTGGGTTTGTGAACAGACTGGGACCCTCTCTAGCACAAGGGTCATACCCCAAGTTCCTTGATCAACCCAGCCATGCTCTGGTAGGCATATGCAGAGCTCAGGAAATCTTGGATGAATGAATAATCTCATGCTAGGTTTCTTCTTATGATTCTGGTCTTAGCTAAAATACTGTCTGTTTACTACTGTGTTGAGAAGAGTTTAAGGCCCAGCCTCTTTCATTATTCATTGTCAGCAGAAGAAACTTCTCAACAGGATTTACCTACTGTGTGGCTGACTCTCTCCACAGAGTGAGTGCTGTAAAATCAGGACATCAGCCTCTTCTGCCTCGCTCACTGCTTTAAAGTCATTTTAACTTGTGTCCCATAGTAGGGCTTCCCTGCACTGTGGTTAAACTTGTGAGTGAATCTTTCCGTATTCCTTCCAACCTGAGCTCTTCCTTGCATTTAAATTTTGTCTGCATGGAGGTCAGTCGAAATTAACATTCTCATTTGCGAATGTTATATTATATCCCCTTTACGTATTCTCTATCAAACAAAACAAACAAAAAAGCAAGTGGTGTTCATGGCTTGTTTCAAAAGTACTGGTTTTCAAACTATCATCATTTCTGCTTTCATGGAGGAGCCTTGTTCTCAGCCGTCTGTCCCACCCATTGGACGTCTGCGGATCAGTGGTCCCCCATCAGCTCATCACTGTAAACAGAAACAGCATTCAGAGCAGCATCTTGCTTCAAAATATTATTTGTTATTATTATTATTAAATAATAGATGTGTTCTTCAATTGCACTTCCTCCCTCACAGTCATTTTCTAGATACTTCCTCTTAGCCAGTTTCAAGAAAAAGGAGATGTTTCAGTAGCGTGCATAATAGTGACCTAGAATTTGTTGGAATGCTTAAATAAAAGCAAAGTGTTTGTAGTTGGGTGGCCGTGTCTGGAGACCCAGTGAAAAGAGAACGGAAGCCATGATGAAGGAAGTGCCAGCTGGTGACGCTGTACATTTTATTATTTGTTAGATCCTCTTTGTGTGTCCCAGTGACTTCAGAATTCACCCTTTCAACACCCAGATTTTTTTTTTCTTCATTTTGTCAGTCAGGTAGGGTTGCTTGACTCCTTATTTCCTTTAGTCCTGGAGGATGCTGAGGCCATAGAAGCCCTCTGTCCCAGCGACTCCAGATTCACTCATCGTTGGGCTAAAATGAAGTTTCTGTTTAGTTTTCCTGACAGCTCAGCTGAGCACTCCTATTTCTTCACCATTTTACTCTGTCATTAGAGCAAGAACAAATGTTTATCTAGACAAAATTAAGCGTCAGTTTGGCATGGTAGGCTACCATATATTTCTAGTGTTCAAAAGTTGAAACAGGAAAGTCATGAGTTCAAAGCCAGCTTGAGATAAATATTAAGACCTTGTCTCAAAAATAAAAACAGAACAAAAGCAAGGACTGATGGTATCACTCAGCTGGTACAGCACTGACCTGGCATGCGTGAGACCCTGAGTTCAATCTTCTTAGTATAAGGAAGGGAGAGTGATGTGTCTGTGTTCATTTTCAGGGAAAGAAGTGACTTGCAAGGTGCAGAAGTCAATGATAACCCTCGCAGTTGTTCGCAAACGTGCAGATTTTTTTTATTGTAGTATTCATGTGTATATGTATGTTCATAAATAAAGCTGTCCTTGTTGCAGGAGATAATGACATAGGTAGTAAAGGCACCTGTAATCCATGAGCCAAAGAAAATGTTTCTGTGTATGACTTCCCTGCTTCCCAAAGGCTTGTAGTGTTACTTTTTCCTGTAAGTTACTTGTGCCCAACCATTATAAGATTTCATCAAAAATCTCACTCTTCCATTTAGTAATGTGAGAGAGTCTGGGAACAAAGTTGAGGGCCTTGGTGTTTAATGGGGGAGAGAGAGCACTCCCTGTTGCGTTAATGGTGGTGTCCCACTCACTAGCAGATCATTTGCCTTTTGTTTTCTCTGCTGGGAAGCTTAGAGATGCAGGGCCCAGGCTTTTCTCACTGCATAGATCACACATAGGCTCACACCTTAAGCACATGCCTCCCTGTAAAAGTTTTCTGGAGTCTCTTAGAAGTAGCATTTGCTGTTGCTTGGGTGCTAAGAGCAGATGGCGCCATCCATAAATGCTTTCTTCTCCCTCTGGGGGGGGGGGCGATCTTCTTACCTTGAGTGGACCATATGAGCCCATTAAGACAGGTGCTGCTTGTGCCCATATGCCTCCAAGCAGAATGTGGTGTAGTTTATAGAGCACAACCGTCCTTCCGGCTGCCACAGGGTGCACAAAAAAAGAAATTTACTTAAGCAATCCAGGCCTATGCCCTGAAGAAAGAAAAGACTAACATTGCCTCCTAGATTCTACCCAACACAGGGTGGTTTGCAGTTGCCTCTTTCTGGGGAAGAGCTGTGTGCCATGATGTCTAGGGCTCAGAGAATGTGTCCCCAAAGTGACTCTGTTCTTGGGCTTTTCGCAACTACTTTCAATCCTTCTAAATAGTTTTTGCTAAAATAAATTATAAATTGTAACAAGGAAGTTTGTTCCAGCATTCATATTTATTAGATTTTAAGATTTAATGTCCATATGGGCCTAAAACAAATCTTTGATCCCCAGCCCCCTGTTTTAAAGCAGTCAAATGAAGTGTCTTGATTTTGACTCTTTAAATATTAATTTGCAGCCATAACCTACTTTGGGCTTCTGTCAAAGGGTGTGGCTTTGAAAATGAAGGTTTCAGCAACTGACTAACAGAGAAAAGCAAAGGCCTCTTACAAAGAGGTATTCTTATTTGTTGCAAAATCCAATTTATGGCACTGGGCATGGTGACTCACGCCTTTAATTCCAGCACTTGGAGACAGAGGCAGGCAGATCTCTGAGTGTTCGAGGCCAGTATGGTCTACAGAGCGAGTTCCAGGACAGCCACGGCTCCACAAAGAAACTGTGTGTGTGTCTGTGTGTCCGTGTGTGTTGGGGGTGGTCAGGTTAGCTGGGACCTTCTGGAACATCATATGGGCAACTTCATAGAGGAAACACAAACATACATTACTGGTTGATATTGCTAATAGTAGAAGGGCTCTTAGCTAATTTTTTTTTTAAATTTGCTATCTTTGCTACCTTAGTGAGATCAGTAATGATGAATGATTTCCATGATATCGGTTTGGGGACATTCACAGAGGGCAAAACTGTGTGTCTGAGTTTACTGCCTCCCTTCATTTAAAACTACCATTCTCTGTGCTGTTCACACTCATTTGGAGGCAGTGTCTGCATTGTTACCTGTAGAGAGAGCTCGTGGAGGGCTTTGTAGGTTGATTACCCCACAAGTTATTTAGAAGTTCTGGTGGTTTCCAGTTTTTCCCGTATCAGAATGCTGCAGTGAGCCTCTTTGTGGATGCACCATAGGGAATGTGTGATGGTCCCTCTGTGGCAGAGAATGACATACCATTGCCTTACAAATGTCAATTTTAAGTCACAGTTGGTGGCTGCCCAGACCGGAGTCTTACAAAGCTAGTTGGAGACTCTATAAGAAGTCAGTGGATAATGATCAATCAAGTTTTATAAAAACTAACTGTAATGAATTTTGGCTTATTCCAAGTAAGTGTGTAAGAATTAGGAGAGAATGTGTACATAACCATGTATACAGTTTATACATACTATATACATATATATATAGTATATAGTTTCAGAATGTATGCAGTAATTCAGTAATATCATTTGATAAAGATTCATTAAGGGCATCCTATTGACCAATAAAAGCACCCAATTCTTAAAGTCATATAAAAATTATTCAACCCAGTCTGAAATATGTAAGTAAATCCTCTGCTAAATCTTTGTATGTGTTAATTAATTCAGCAAAATGATTTTTCCCTAATTGAACCTGGCTACTCTTAACATTTTTTCATAGATGATGTCAGCCAAGGAAGGTAAAAGAACATCCAGGACAGAGGCTCTCAAAGATTTTGTGCTATTTAATTACTTTAACAGTCATAAAAAGTGAACCTTGCTCTTTCCATTCATTAGTGCAGAAACTAAGTTGCAAAAGCTTCCAAAGTGAGGGGCCTGCCTTTGTCTCACTTGAAACAGTCGCACTCTTTCTGCTCTGTCATAATTTTTTTAACTATGTTCCTGAGGTGTCTTCCCTGGCACCAGAAACCTTGAGAAATATTGTTAGTACTGCAGGTTTCTGCTCCCCAAGGTGGGTAGGGGGTGTTAGGATTGAGCATTTATTTTTAATGAAGTGTTAACATTTTGAGATCTGAGACCTACTCTGTCAAACTATGGAAACCCCATTTTGTGATGTGAGAAGCCTTGAGAGTGCCCCTAACTTCCCTGCGGCCTCACTGGTAGTGTGAACAATATTAGCATTGCTCATCTGAGTGGTGTCCTCCTTTCTACCCACTTCCTGTTATTTCCGCTGGGTTAGTATGGCATCAGATCTGACAAGTGACTTCCCAAAGACTTGAAATTCATCAGGCTACATCAGAATCAGTCCTCAGAGCCAGGCTGAAATGTCCATGCAGAATCATCGCACCCCAAATATATGTTTGGCATTGGTGCAGATGGGATCTACAGCTTGTGGTCTCAGTCTGCTCAAGCAGGGAAAGAGAAAGAGGTGGCAGCTGGGGAAATGATTACTTTCCAAACACCAGTTTGTGCTTGTTTTCCTTTCTCACCTCCCTTCCCCACTCTTGTCTGGTGACAGGGTCCCCATCAGCCTGCCTCTGGTTGCTGCTCACTTTCCTAGAAATGATGAGATCACTGGCTCCTTCCAGCTCTAGCCCTCCCTCCCACTAAAGACAGGGTCTGAGGACAGCCCACCAGGTTCAGCCACCACCTTTGTCTCCTTTGCCGTTCTCTTTCTCCCTCGCTGTCTTTTTCTCTCGGCTTTGTGAAATTTTCCTTGTTCCTTCCAAATGGCTTGCTTACCTCTCCGGAGCCCACTCCAAGCCCCAGTCTTTTGCAGAAGCGAAGTTAGAGGGCTGCTTAGATGACTGACAGATATCAAGATGTGTGCTGATGATCCAGAGGGTATCCTAGACCAACTTGAACTTGTGCTCCTATTTTACCCTTCTCTGCTGGCAAGAGAACATTCGTCTTTGTGTTGAGGCTGAGCTCATCCAAGCTAAAGAAGGCATTTCTCTGCCTGAAATACATAGGGGAATAAAAAGACAGGGTGGGGGGGGATATAAATTTAACCATGCTGTCCTTTAAAACTAAATTTATACCGTTTTCTCTGTCCTGATTGGTCCATTTCCGTTGACAAGTGGATCGTAAGGAAAGGGAATATCCTGAACTTAATTGTAAGTTAAGTCTCTCTTAATCCAGAAGAGCATTTGAGATTCTGTCCAAGTGTTCAATTTCCCAGGCCGCTGAGGTCTGTGAATTTCTTTTCCCAGCCTCCAGGCTGCTGCAGTACAAGTCAGCATAGCTAATGCAGATAGATCTCCTGCCTCTCGCTCTCCTCCTCCCTCAGCTTTGATTCGATATGAACAGCCTGGTAACTCCGATGCTGGGGAGGACTCTGACAGAACTCTGCAGATGACTAGGTGGCCATGAGACACCTGGGGATTGTTCTTTAAGAAAAGGTAACATTTATATGCTAATGATGTCTCCCCCCTTCCCTTGTTGCATTTTTTTTAGGGCTACCAGTTCCCAAGAAGAGTCCAAAGTCGGTAAGGACTTGTCATTTACTTGGTGCTTGGGAGGGGGGAACGGGGGGGGGGGAGCAGGGGACCCTAGTGGAAGGAAGGTTCGCTGCCTGAATTCACCTTAATAAATGTGTTTTAGAGTGGATGCAGGAGCCAGGAGCACGGGCTCATTTAATTAAGTTCTGGAGATATGTTTGATATAAATGGTATTTGGGTTTGTCTTTTAACTGTGTAGAGATGTGTAAGCAGGGTGCAAAAGCTTTGAGGATTAAAACAATGAATGCAATTTGGCTTCCCTGCACAAATGCTCACAACTCCTTTGAATGGGCGAGTTTCTGAGCTGTTTCAACTTGATACAAATGCTATTGTTTCCTTTGGGGGAGGAAGAGAGAAAAGGCTCCACCTGCTTGCTGGCTGGCTTCTCAACTGGTGTTTGCCGGCAGCTGTTCACATGGCTACCAGCTCTCTCAGAGCTTCCGTATGCACTCAGTGGGGAATTATTCACAAAACCTGTGAATTCGGAAAAGAATTGCTATGCTTGTATATGTCCATGCTCAGGTGGAAAATGTTTACTGTCCAATACTGAGACTAAGACATTTCCTTGCTGGGGAAATGTCCTTTGTTGTTTTGCTAGCTTTCACAGCATTATGCTGCAGGTATAGGATTCTTTAAAAAAAAAAAATCAATGTTTTACTGTCCTTTCTAATCTGGTTTCCCTGAAGATGCATTACCTACTTGGCATGCTGGCTAATAGCCTAGAGGCTACAGTGTTGTGTTTGGTCGTATGAGCTTTTCACTCCTAGGGCGATAACAACAAATTAAAATGCTGCTTAAAAACTCAAAATCTGTGCTTTGAATGCCTGTGAAATTGAACTAGGTGGTAGAAGCTTCCTAAGTCATTAATATTAGGAAAAAGAAGGGGCTTCCTTGTAACTTAGCAGATTTCTGAACGGGGAAATGTGTGGCTTTGTGCCATCCGGAGGAGGACCTTTAAAACTTTGCAGCTTCAGGCATTGCAGCTGAATTCTTTCCACCCGTCTCCAAGCATGGCAGCACCAGGCAGAAGTTTATTAAGGAGGTGAGCAAGGGGAGCCTTATGCATTCTGAAGTCCAACTCCTCCATTCTGTGAAGAAAAAAACCTGCAGTAATTGATGTGATTCTGATGGCACAGCGCTGTGGCGATTGGAACATTGACTTCAGGGCTGCTTCCCGTGTCAGTTTGTGTTAATGTCCAGGCAGGAAAGTGCTGCTTGGTGCCCACATTGAAACCACAGAGATGCCAAAGTGTGTGCATGTGCGCATGTGTGCATGTGTGCATTGCCATCCCTGGGTCATCATCAGAGACGCATTCAGCCTTCAGACAAATCGAGTGCAGCTGGAAGATGTGTCTCCCGAGCTTGGGTTAGTGTGAGCCTTCCATGGCCATGCTGTGCTGATGCTTGAACTTGTTTTACACACCCCCACGCTGTGAAATCTTGACAGGAAGCCACCGCTTTGCACTAATAACATGGTTTCAGGGAGCAGGGTGGTCTCTGCTGTTTGCACCTGTGCAGGAGAGGTTCTGTCATGTTTGTATATCATCTTCCTTGAAGTATTTCAGAATTACCCGGCTGACACCTAGCATCAAGCATGTACAGAGCCCATGTTCATGAAATCAGTTAAGAGAATTCTCTGGCAATTTATTTTTGGGGCTGCCATATCATTAGTGAGCAACAAGCCAATTACTTGAGTTGCATTGCTAGGAAAAAAGCTCTCTTAACTGCTTTGCCCACAGTCTGCTGGCTTCTGATTACCGCAGTCGAAGAGGTGGGTGCTGCTGGACTCCAGAGCAGGTTCCTAGCTTGGGGCTTGTCCTCACCTGGGTTCTGCTGCAAGACAGAGATGGCAGCTTGCATGGCATGCTGGCACGCTGGCAGCTACTGCACATGATGAGCGGACTCTCAGCCAAGGACTGCTGTTGGCAGGGGAACATTACAAACATCTGTGATCAGTGAGGCTTGTGCAGGTGGATGGAAAGCTGACTCCCTTTCCCCGGTTTGAATTTGGATGATGTCCTGCCCACGGGACAGGTGACTAGGGGATCCGCGGGGTGAGGGATGGCCAGGTGCTGGTTGAGCCACTCAGGTGGTGACAGTGTCAGTTCTGCAGGCTGCATAATCAAAAGTGCAGCAATTGTACCTGGGTTGTGATCCATGTCGATTCCATCCCAGCTCAGTGAATAGTATCTAAACCAGGTCCTCACTATTGGCTGCTTGGGTTCCCACCATACCCCCGAGGTTCTGACACGCTTGGCTTCCTCCGATGATGGACAGGGTCCCTCTGTTGCCATGCCTTTTCTTTCTTTTTTAATGTTTTTGATAATTAGGCAGTTGAGATTTTATTAGAGCAGAAGGTTTTAGCATTTTAATGTTGTTCCACCTCCTGGGTTGTCCCTATAGCTTACTCTTAATAAGAATTTAACTTACTAGATTTAGTTTAAATGCTAAGTTTGTGGGGTTTGTATACTCTTGTGGTGTAATAGTGATGTCTTAATGATGTTTAGTTAATTTAATACCTGGACTTCTACACCATCATAGATTTTCTACCACGTGGCAGTAAAAATAAGACATATTTGCTGTGGGATTTTAGGCGTCTCTGGAAAACTTGAGTTCTGACCCAACTTAATCACTCTGACTAGAAACTTAATTTTAATTGTCAGTTTAAATTGCACACAGGGATCTTGTGTGGGGGCTTTAAACTCTAAATTGCACACACAAACAAATTGTAAGCCAGACCCACCTGTGTTCGTGCTGGGTCACATCCCACCCTCTCCAGCCTCCCTTTGTTAATCTGTCCATTTATTTCCCTGCTCACCAGTCTTCTGTTCATCCACGTATCCTCCACTCACTCAGCCATCTATCCATCTTTTCATTCAGCGAAGTAGTGAGAACTCCCAAGTATGCAACTTGAACTGAGGAGCCGGAAGTACAAATGCTTACGGCCTGTCTTCTAGGTGCTAAAATAGTGCAGGTATCCAGAGACTAAGGCAGAGAATACTCGACTCCCAGGAACTGGGGAGAGAAATAGATACCACATCAACAGACAGGCCTGTCTAGATCCTCTTCTCCTGGGGATTAAAGTCTGGTGAGCATACACATTGAAAGCTGATGATGAGGACCTCTAGCTATCGGTTCAAATGACCTGAGTTGAATAGTCTTACAAAGCCCAGACCCAGGGTAGAATAAAGAACTGTGGCTGAACTGTGAAGTTCTTTGGAGTCTGGCAGGCTGGGAACACCCAAAGTTTTACAAGCAGTGACAAGGTGGTGTCTTCAAAACAGCAATGGAAAGTTTCACTTCCAGTCCCTTTAACCTGCAAGAGATACTGAAGGAAATTTCTGGAATTAGATATTAAGACATGTGAGGGGGATACAAGATCTCTTATGTATGCCTGAGGAGACATAAGACCTCTTAGGTCATGTATGCAGTGGGGAGACACAAGCCCTCTTAGATGACGTATGCATTGAGTGGCTCCTGCCTGAGTCACTCTCTGTGATAGGCACTGCCTCTCACACTGCACTCCTAGGCTTCCCAGCTCCAAAGCCACCACTTGGATCTCATCAAGGTTTCTTCAGACAGCGAGGAAAAGCAGTGAAAATGGAAGCTGAGAAAAGGAATAGATAGAATGGCTTCAGATTATCAGTCAAATTGTTCCGCCTCAGTGAGCACCTGGACATCCATTTTGCTAAATTTCTTACATTTTTTGTGACTCAGATTTTATTTTTTCCATCCTCCCAGTGTTCTGCTTTTCTCCATGAATTCCCTTCACCTGTCTTTGAGAAGAAATTTGACTTGGAAGCCGATACAGGAAAGAGGCAAAAGTAAAGAGCAGCCTATGCTTTGACCCAGACCTGGTGTCTGCTTTTCACACTTTTAATGACTTTGGCCTCATACCTCAGCAGCACTTGGATCTGCTCCTGTTGTCCATGCAAATCTCTGCAGTGGCCTTGGGTCCTGGCAGATACATCAACTGTAAATAATTTGGCTTTAAAATGGATCAATTTGTCATTTTTAAGCCCCACGAATTCTTTTCATCATCTAAGCTCCTAAGTGCTGTCTGTATTCATTTGCTCTTCCAAGCAAATATTTTCAGTTCACTTTATAGGAATGTCCATTTCTAAATCATTCAGTGAAATACTGATGAGATAAATCTTTCCCCATTTCCATTTATAAAAACCATTGCGCCTTCCCAATTTTCCTGACCTGACAGTAAGTAGGATGAGAATCATTCATTTTAGGGAGATAGGTACAATTTCATTCTAAAAGGTTTTGTGATGCAAGTTCATGGCCAAGGACTCTTGAGGAGATTTCAGAATTAAGCCCATTTCTTTTTCCAAGTTGGCATAGATTTGAGAATCAGAAATGAAATCCTTAGTTCAAAAATATCAACCTAGTGACAGTAGTTAAGATTAGTGATTTCTGTCTGAGTATGGGTGAGTCCTGTGTTTCTAAAGTATCTTCTTCTTCCTCCTGTCTCCGCTGAACCTATCAGCAGTACCTCACCCTCATCACACCCCTGCCACAGTGGAAGCTACCCCAGGTGCAGAGCAACAAGGAACCTCAGACTGCCCTCTCAGCTTCCAGTCATTTCTCTACATCTGTTCCCTACTCAGGAGCCTGAGCAAACTTTCTGGAATTGCATTAACTCCTGGTTCATTCCCATTTTAAGTACTTCCTCCAGAGCTAAGAAGGAAGCCTGTCCTTACAGTGTGTCCCATAAGACACTGCGTGATCTGGCTTCCAAGTTCATGTCCAGCTCCCTGTCCCCTCACAGTGTCACACTAGCTAGACATTCTGAAGACTGCAACCTGTCCAAGCTCATTTTTATGGTAGGAATTAGCACATGCTGGGTGCATTGCCAAAATACTCTTCTACACACCCATCCTTAAACCAGAGGGTATTGTGGTATGTTGTTTTAAATATGTTCTGAATATTTGATTAATTCAATATCCATCTACACATATAAATTCCAAGCAGTTAGGTAACATCTTTATATTTATCTGTTGTGTTTCTTAGTGTCTGGCACAGTATCAATTATCTGTTTGTATTTGTTGATTAAGTTGAATAAATACATTATAGGTGGTCGCTGTAGGCAAGCCCTGTCTGGTATCCTGTTTTAATGTGCTAGGTATTTCTCCCCATCCATGTGCTGCTTGCACAGGCTTCCCTTAGCAGGGCTAAAGATACAGGCTTATAGCTGCTTGTCTTTGAGCTAGTGTCTCACTTAGGAAAATGAGTTGAAGGTAGCACACACCTATAACCCTAGCACTTCAGAGCAGGGCAAGATAATCACGAGTTTGAGTTTAGCCTGGGCTGCATAGTAAAACTTTCTTAAAATACACACACACATGAAAGTGAGAAAAACTATAAAGAAAAAACAGATGAATGACATTCATATTCAATGCAGTTCTAATTCTGTGCTGTCTCGGTTAAGAAGCGAATTTTCTTTCATGCACAAAGCCTTCTAGTAGGTAATCAAGAAAAGTCATGCAAACTGACTCTGAAGGGCCAGGTAGTAAACTTGCTGCATAAGCATCAGGAATTCAAGGTCATTCCCTAGCATTTTTAAAAAATGTATAGTAGTAGCTGCATATAATCCAATACTGGGAGGTACAGATGGACAAGTGTGTTATGTTTGATGGTCAGCCAGCCTAGCTTAAGCAGGGACCTCCAGATTAAAGAAAGACTCTGTCTCAAAAAACTGAAGTGCATAAAAGTCAAAGTCCATATTAATTCTGTTTACTACAGTTCACTTCAAGGTAGAAATAGCCTTTGATTTCCCTTGCTTGTAAGATGTTACCTGTTGTTATTAAAATAGAAAAAAAAAAGATAAGCAGCGCTGAAAAGTATAAAACTGAAAGGAAGAAACCTGCTCATAATATCATTTTTTCTAAATACCGTGCTACACGTTCACACCAACAATGACTGATGGTGCGTGTGTTTTCTGATGAGAGCTTACAAGATACACATTTGAGATATGCACGTTTCAAAGAAAACTGGTGCAGTTCTCACCCTCAGCATCCTCAGCATGGCACCCGAGGAAGGGTCGGGGCATGATATGAGGCCATGAGAGCTGACGTTAGTGTAGGGAAGGGCCTTCAAAGGTGGCAGAGAGCCTATTGCCAATCTTGGAAATGCTAGTCCATCTAGCACAGAGCTAAGTGCTTTATTATCTGCAGAGAGAAAGGATGAAGTAGAGTTTGTTTGTCCTGTGTGTCTTTGTGTGTACCATCACTTTGCATGTGAGCGAGCTAATCCTCTTGAAGCCTTAGAATACGGGCCTCGCATTTTCCTCAACTATGAGTCTTTTCCAAAACCTGTAGTCAGGTGTCTAGCAGTCAAGTCAAGATCTCAACTCTATCTAGGAGTTGAGAGACGTCCATGAATAAAAATGCTTGCCACTCAAATATAAAAACTTAAGTTATATTCTCAGAACCCATATACAATGCCAGGCATAGCAGTACATGCTTGTAATTCCAGAAAGGTGAGACAAGGCTTTCAGAGGCTCACTGGCTAACTAGCCTAGCCTACCTGGTGACCTCAAGGCCAGTGAAAGATCCTGCCTCAAACAAAAAGTGGAACGCTGCCCTCTGTGTTCCACACATGCACACATGCATGTGTGTGTGTGTGTGTTTATATGCATACTCCTGCACACACATGTCCACACATATGAACATACACATGCAAAGGGAACAAAACAAATCTGTTCTTTTTGGACTTTCCTCATCTACTTATTGCAAAATAAGGACTAAATGGAGAAAGGACCATGGTCATTTCCATCAGGGAATGAAAGGTAGAGGGCACCTGAGTGGAGAGCAAGGAGGCTTGATGATAGTCTCTGGTGGCAGAGCCCCAGGGGACCAGAATACACAGTCGGGATACTAAAAGGCTCTTTAAAAAGCGTCATCTCTGCTGTGTA
This sequence comes from Ondatra zibethicus, assembly GCA_004026605.1. Lineage (NCBI taxonomy): Eukaryota > Metazoa > Chordata > Mammalia > Rodentia > Cricetidae > Ondatra > Ondatra zibethicus. The sequence continues at coordinate 85,183 of PVIU01001082.1, read as the reverse complement.
CGTACATAACAGAGGATGAAGAGGTCCCCTTCCCCCTCATGTCCCCTAGCTCCTGATAACTAGGCACAGAAGCTAAGTAACGTGGTGTCTTTTGCAGATGAGGCAGAACTCCAACACTGTGTTTGCAGGGGTGAAACCATTACCAGGGTTTTGCCTGTGCTCTCTGTCGATTCAGAGAACATTTCATAAAATGTAAGTCTGTGCTGAGCTGGTTTCAGTGATCAGGAACTTGACTCTGCCTTTGAAGTCAATGAAGCTCCCCTTTGAAAGTACTTAAACTTTGGACAAGTTACCCGTCGGGGAGGGCTGACCTGTGCAGGGCAACACATATACATACTTCAAGTTGGCTCTTAATTTTTTTTTTTTAACTCACAGTAGTCCCAGTAATTCAAGAGGTAGACTGCTCTCAGACTTGATTAACTGAAAACTATATAAGCTCCTGTTCTCTGCATGGGAGTACCAGATCACTGTGCTGCCAGGTGTGACTTCCCAATGCTCGGATGCAGTTCCTGCTGGAATAGGAATGGTAGAAACTTGTAGAGCGGAGCGGGTTTGATTATTAAGAGATACAGCATATGGAGCCCCATGTAGCATTTTTAGCCCTGATTGTATTGCTTGTGGATATTGCAGGCTTACATCCAAAACACTTACGGTATTTTGAGTCACATATTTTTGTCAAGAACTGAGGGTGTCAGGATAGATGCATCGTACAATAAATAAGCCCAGTGTGTCTTCCTGAGAGCTTACAAGGGAAATCAGATTTGTTTCCCACTACAGCCCAGAGAGCAGCATGGGTATGGTTATGTCTCTATCTAGTCCGCCCCTCTGTCTTCCTGCCAATCACCTGCGGATTTATCTTCATTCAGCACTTGCTGGAAAAGCCAGAGTGTTGTTTTAAGTGTCTGTGTATGTGTGCGTGCGCGTGCTAAACAAAGGCAGACTTGGGGAAGGTGCCCAGTGGAGAAGTCACAGTCATCTTCCTTTCTTGGCCCTTTACTTGCTTTCTTGCAGCAGCCACTGGAGAGGAAAGACAGCCAGAACAGCTCCCAGCACAGTGTCTCCAGCCACCGGAGCCTGCACACGGCATCCCCGAGTCACGTCACGCAGGTGCTCCCCGAGTACCCACCTGCAGACGCCCCTGCTCCGGATCAGACCGACAGCTCTGGGCAGAAAAAACCAGATCCTTTTAAAATCTGGGCCCAGTCCAGGAGCATGTATGAAAACCGACGTGAGTAATTCCCTGGGTTCCTGCTCTCCCAGGCCCTCTCCTGTGCTCTAACCTCCTCTTAATAAAGGAGGCCTGGGGTAGTCAGTAGATAAAGGTAAAGAGGACTGGGAAGCCACGGCCTCTTAGAGCAGGTAGACTCTGCTGGTTGTCTTCGTAGCCTAGGTGATGTCTCCAGCTTGAGGAAGCCTGAGTCAAAATGGATGTTTTTCTTTCCGGTTCAGAGAAGTGGTTGGTAAGAGCCGTTGTCTTTTAATTCTGTCCCGAGTGGAGAACATGGTGTGCTCTGCACTCCTGTCTGGTGAAGCAGCTCCAACACACACCAGCATAATTATGATTGTGGGTTCATGAGAAGAGCTTAGGTACTTTCTTTGTGGCCTTGTGGTTCTTAAAAATACAGGTAATATTTTATTTTGCCCTCTTTGGTCTTTGCAAACATTTCCCTCAAAAAGGTGAAAAAAATAAAAGCCCATAGAGAATGAATTATCTCTATAGTGGTAAAGTGCGTTGTTTTTTTTAAGATCAATTTGGAAAGCTACACTTCAGAACTTCCCAGATCTTAAACTTTCCTCCTCATTTCCCTTCTCTCTTTTTTAATGAGATGATTACTGGGGACATTCACCATCAGCAGTCTTCATTATTTTACCAATGCAAGTCCCTAAAATGCCCCAGGCTTTGCAGATGCTATTGGCCCTTTTGGAGTGGTGCAGGAGAATTGTCTGTATTTTGTCAATCATGTTTTAAATAAACGCTGATTGGCCAGGCAGGAAGTTTAGGTGGGACAACCAGACAGGAAGTAAAGGTGGGGCCAGAAGAACAGGAGTATTCTGGGAAGAAGGAAGCTCTTGCCACACTCCTGCCCAGAACACCGAAGAAGCAGGATGTGACCTGCCCCACTAAAGAAGATACTGAGCCATATGGCTAACATAGATAAAAATAATGGCTTAATATAAACTACAAGAGCTAATAAAAAGCCTGAGCTAATGGGCCAATCAGTTTATCATTAATATAGACTCTCTGTGTAATTTCTTTGGGACTTGCCAACTGTGGAAACTAGACAAAACAAAAACCCCCAACAAGCCAGTCCTCATGTTACATTGGAGCCTTTGTGGTCCCTGACATTGTCTCCCTGAGGTGGCTGGTTAGTATGCCCTGGAATGAGGTAGAATGCGTTAGGAGAGAGGACATTTTATAGATGACCTGGGAGAAGCCGAGAGAAAAAACAGCATTGTTTTGCCTGGCCTTCCTTAGAATGGGTTTTGTTCCTAGCTGCCCCGATGTCACCACTGGAAATCATTGCTCAGACACTAGGAGAGGTTAAAGGCCTTTCCTACTCTCACCAACCACTCTGATCTGGCTGCGCAGCATACCTGGTTGTCTGGGGAAACATCTGTTGTTCTGTGACTCAGATAAAGGAAGGGAGTAAGGCCAGCAACCCTGAGAAGGAAAGTTGACCTTAGGTAAACTCAACAATCAGGGGCCACGTGAGGATCTGTTGCTGATTATCAGCTGAGAGATCCCTTGAAGCATCATCACCATCAGTGCAAAGCATGAGTCCATTAGGAAGGCTGAGGTTCACCATGCTGACAAAAACCAGCTAATCTGAAGTTGAATTTACCCCTTCCCCACCCCTGCTGCCGGAAGACAGCTGAAATATTCGGAAAGCCAGGCTGAAGGAAATCTCCAACAAATGCAGCAAATGCTAACTGCAAAGTTAAGCATCCTATATGAAAAAATGTTCAAGATGAGAAATGCTTCCAATTTTGGATTTTGAAGTATTTGTTTATCCGCAATGAGATAGTCTGAGGATGGGACCTGAGTCTGAATTTCAAATCTGTTTATGCTTCATATATCCCTTACACAACAATCCAGAAAGTCGTTTTAGACCATATTTGCACGATTTTATCTGTAGCTATAAGTTTTATGGTATGGAGCTTTCTTCTTGGGGTGTTACAGTCAGTACTTAAAAAGCTTTGGGTTTTATAGCATGTGAGGTTTTCACATCAGGGACACCCAACTGGTACAAACCTGGGCTTCATACCAGGAACCCTGTCTTTTGTAGGGATTTCTCTTTAAAATACCACTGAAAGAATACCTTCCAGTTGAGAATGGTCCATATTCCCTTCACATTTTTCTCTAACCATGTGGCTTTTTCAATCAATGACCCAACTTTAGGGGATGTTGAGTGATTGCTTTATTGACCGTGCTCCCACTTTCTTCAGTACAGTACACATTAGGATTGAGTTTTCCATGTAGTAATCATTTTTGTGATCCAATAAATCATTCCCTGAAGTACCGGCGGGACCTCCTGGATTGTCAGGGCACTTTAAACGCGTGCTCAATGGTAGGCTCATCCACCCTAAAGCAACAGTATTTCTTGGGATTTGGATATTTTAGCTCAACTTTTAAGAAAGTTTTCAACAGGAAAAGAGATTGGAATATCCAGCATGACCATAGCCACTTGCTGCAGCACTGACATTGCTCAAGTGCGGTCAGACGGAAATGTTTGGAATAGTTTCTGCTTTGTCCCTTTGCTTTCTTTAGCCCCTAAGCAATCGGATACAGCCCTACGAGTGAGAATCAATGAATGCCTCTTTGGTGATTGGAGGTTCTGTAATTGAGTGATAGTAGCAGCCTAATGGCTGTTAAGATCTGCATGGATTTTTTTCTTCTTTCTAAATAAGAGTAATGATGACCCTCCTCCGGACCCACCTCCAGTAATTATTCTGTCTCTAGCACATGCTCTCTTCTTCCAGTGGTACCACTGGTAAACCTAAAATAATCTTGTCTTTGAATTACCACTTTTGTTTCATCTCAAATTCATTTCCCCCATTGCCCTAAGTTATTTTGTATTACCCTATTTGTATTGCCCTAAGCCAAATTCATTTCTCCCATTGTCCTAAGTTCTTTTAAGAACATTCTTTTTAAAAAAGGAGGAGTCTTGATGGATGGAATTCCCTCCCCATCCCTTGATAATGAAATAAGCAAATGCTGAAATTGAAGTAAGTCGTAGTACATTAATTATGTATATTATTCCCTTCATGTTGAAAATACCTTTTCCTCCTTCTTGAACTTCATTACCACGGGCAGTGTAAAGATGGACACACAGCTGGCCACTTTCCCTTACATGTTCTAGGTGTCTCACAAAATACCATCCTCTCTGCTTGGCTCTCTGCCAAAGCAGCAGTGTTAAAATGATTTAATCTGAATTACAGAGTGTTAATGAATCCCTTTGAAGGATTTCAATGTTAATTAAAGGCTAGAAATCCTTTAAATAAGCCGCCTTGCCTGTTTTGTATTTTCTGTAGCTAAAATGCCAGTTGGATCCGTGTCTTTAACAATGACATGATTGGTCTTAGCAGATGTTCACACGGTCACCTAAGTGTACAGCAGCCTGTACTACAAAGGAGTCTCCAAAGCTTATAGAGGAAATTTTTACCTGTTTACAGCTTTACAGCTTACAAAGAAAGCAGTCAAAGCTGTCATTTTAACCAGCACTATAAACCTGTCCTTTAGGGAGCCATGTTTACAAGTCTGACACCGGGATTTTAGGATGATTATAACAATTTCTATCTGTATGTTCATTCAGATTCAACAGATTCCATGATTGCATCTCAAACGTAAGACTGTTCTGGTTTGAACTGCCTAGAATTCACCAGGGCATGCTTCAGTCTAAGAATGGATTCTCTCAGGCACCGATACTCCCCTAAACAAGTGCCGTTGTGTGGTGCTAACACACACACTTAGATTTTCTCAAAAGGCAATGAGGGTTTAGCCAGCTTTCTATAGTTCATGGCATGCCTGAAATAGGGTCATTCAAGAATGTGATTAGAGTCTAATTAAACATCAGGAGCCTAGGGTGGTAATGGAAGTCACGGAAAACTCTCAGTGTTCAATTAGCTTTTTGACAGGTAAAGCACCATGGAAAAAGAAAGTGAAAAACATAACTGAACTACAGTCCTTTAGAATCCATAGCCACCATGACCTTTACTGTGAAGCTGAGTTGCACACCCCTTATCACTCAAGACTAAATTAAAACGACCCAAGAAGGAGCATGTATTAAGCTTTACACAATTGTGAAATTGATATTCCAGCTATGTCACCTTCGCCTGCATCAGGACTGAGCAAGGGTGAAAGAGACAGAGAAATCAATTCCACGAATTTTGGAGAATGTCAGAGTAAGGATCTGCCGCAAACTTTCGTTTCTCCATTACCATTTATCCTGTTTGATGTTCCCATCTGTCTGGGGAGACGGCCACAGAAGTGAGGGGAGATAAAAGTGCATGAAGGAGTGTTTCCAGGCTTGTTTTGGCTGAGCATAAACCAAACGAAAATGAGATTAGGAAGCTATGTGTGTGCTTTCAGAGTCTGTAGATACACTGTGTTGTCTGTAGCTGCGGAGACGCCAGGGCCTGATGACCCCAGTCTCACTAAGTACCAAAGAAAGTCATTCTGCTACTTTGTTAAGTGACCACTGCTGATACCAAAAGCAGATTAAGGTGAGGCTTCAAGATGCAAACAGCTAGATTAAAGTTATAACTTCTACAAGACTGGCCTCACTAAAGTGACAGTCATAAGAATAAGAATTGTGACAGTAATGTCAGAAAAATGGCCCCACCTTGCTGCTCTCTAATATGTAATTCTTCTGGAAGTAGAAAGTGAAACATTATGAAAAGGTAATGTCACAGGAGATAGAATTATGGCTACTATAGTATATGTCAATACAAATTCAGTAGCCAAGGTTGTATTTATTTGGGTAAATGATGTTTAGTTGGTGAAAGGGTAAAATTGTTATTATTATTATTATTATTATTATGCTAAAAGTAAAGTACCAGAAGGCTTTCTTTGTCACATATCTGTGTTGGTGTTTATGTCTGTGTTTCCTTGCTCATTGTTAGTGTATTTTTTTATCCCAGTTGTCACAGGGCACATTTCTTTTCAACAGAAGACTCTTTAAATAAACTTACCATTTTCCAGTTAATTCTTGAAAGGGAGAACAACTTTTTTCCTGTGGCTTGACTTGGGTGATTGACCTATATCTGTTGGGTCTCCTCAATATACCATGAAAGCTCACACCTCATTGCAGCGGAAGGCAGAATGTGCTACATTTTGTTGTGCCTGTAGAATGGACAAATGATACTGTGGTAATGTGATGCAGAGAAAAATGGATCTGGGCGGAAGGCCTTTGCAAAGGCCCTTTAATTGCTATTAGAAAGCTCTTGTGCTCAGCAGACATCGGATTGACTCTGTCGACACACATGTGTACCTGCTGAAAATCGCCAATAGTCTTTTGGGGTACTAGTTTCCTTCCCTGTGTAACCAAAAGACAGAACACCCTCTGGTTTAGTTTGTTATTTCAGTGAGGCACTTAACAGCATGTATCATTTGCCAAGCTACTCAAACAGGAATGAATGAATAGGAATATATATATGAATGTGTTCAAGGAAACATTAATTTCCAAATGTTTCTGTCCCATGATATAGCTGAGCACATCTTCCCTGGCATTTTACAAGTTAGCCTCAGCATTTTTAATACACAGGGTTGTATAAAAACATCCAGGTAGAACCCCAGCCTTAAAGTAACTCGAGAAAAATGTATTCTTAACCTTGTACTTACTTGCTTATTCGTTATGTTTCCTTTGGATTATTCACTTACTATTTATCTTAGGCTATAGGCAAATCACTCAAAAGGAACAATAATCCCCAACATGAAATCTAAACAATCATTTTTGTCTTTCCTATTCTATCACCTAAAACTGAGAAGATGAGAATTCAATTTTCAGGCCTAGATACTCCTGCAGCCCAAAATACAATTAACAAAACAAGAAAGAAAGTGGAACAGTAATTTAATGCCTCCTTTGGGATTCAGTGCAACTGAATTATATGCATTCTCTTTAAGTAAAAGTTGTATCACTTTATAGACTATAAACTGCTTTGTGTGCATTAAAATACTCAATAAGAAGAAAGAGAAAGCAACCCTTTTATTATCTCAGTGAGGTAGCAGTGCCATTATATAGAATGACCTCATGCACGACAAGCATTTCCTTCTGGAATTTACTAAGAGCTTCATTTTAAAGCACTAGACCATTGCTGAGTGTCAGACATAAAATAACAAGTGATTGGGTAATAAGTGAATACTTACATGTTCAGATACCATAGGCAAATTAAGGGAAAGCTGTAGTTTAGCAATGAGATATGGTTAATTGTTCAGAAGTTTCTGTCCTCTCTTGGTCCTTAAGGCTATAGAGGTCTGGCAACTTTGGGATAATAATACTAAAATCAGATTAAATTCTCTACTTACCAGTCCTAGGGTTGCTTTGTTTGGGGATGGTGCCAGGGATCAAACCCAAGACCTGAACAAGGATAAGCAGTGTCCACTGAGCCATGCATCCCACAGCCCTTGAGAGTAATTTTTTTCTCACAAAACTAATCTCATATCACATTACTGGTGTCAGTGATCTTGATTATGTTAGGGAAGAAGAAAATGATTAAAAATAAATTAGAAATTCTTTTTAACCAAAGCCATAATACTTGTCCTCTCAATAAAATAACAAGTCATTTAAAGCAACTTCCCATAGAGCCAATCTCTCCTCCAGGGAGACTCTCAGGTCATGTGGTTCTGTTCTGGAGACTTGCTTTGTAGTGCAGCACACAGTGACTCAATGCGATTCCTGTTGCAGTGATGCTGAGGGGAGAGGCCCTGGCTGACTCCTAGCTTAGCTGTCCATAATGGTGTGAGCTAAATTGGGAATTACCAGGCAGTCGTAGTCACTGGAGAGCTGTAGCCCTCGCCTTTACTGCTTACTTTGTGCCCATTGTCTGCTGTGTCACCTACCCATGACCCTTTCTTTAGTTGCCTGTGCCGTGAAGCTTTTGTCTGTGCATACATCATCCATCGTGGTCCTGTAATTGTGCCCACTTTAGACACATGATCCCCTTTATTAGTGAAATGATCTCTCTCCTCTCATCCCTCTCTGCAGTTCCAGATTACCAGGAACAGGACATCTTCCTCTGGAGAAAAGAGACCGGATTTGGATTTAGGATTCTGGGTGGAAATGAGCCAGGGGAACCCGTGAGTCTTTTATCTGCTTCTCTCCCTAGTGGTATTTGCTAAGACTTCAAAGTAAAGTGGTGGCAATTGACAGGTCACCAAGATAGAGTTCTACGAGTTGTGGCCCTGGCTCTTTCATCTGGAGTAATATGGATGTCCTACTGTCTTTGTGGAGCTGCATTTGTTTGTTTGTTATTTGTCTTAGGGAAGAAGGGAAGTAAAGTTTTCTAAAGCTTTTGTGTGTGGTGGGGGTTGCAACAGCTGCTGTGGAGGGGGTTGCAACAGCTGCTGTGGAGGGGGTTGCAACAGCTGTCCCCGCCCCCAGTTAAGAAGAAGGAAAACAGAAGGCAGAGTGGGCATCATCTAACCAGTGTCCTCACCTCTGTGGTCAATTCTGTGGTATCTGCAGTGGGTAGAGGGGTGTGTGGGGGTGTGCAGGTGTGGGTGTATCTGAGTAGAAAGTATAGGGGTCTGTATGTAAGTATCTAGAGCACAGAGGGAGCCTCCCTAGGTAGCAGTAGTGGTTCAAGAAAACAGCACCCTATCTTTAAATAATAGAAAAAGAACCCTAAACCATGAACAAGAAACATGGACTCTCCTTCCTGAGCCTCCGTTTCTTGAGTAAGTTTAATTTAGTATCACAGGATCTTTTGGAAGGAAAACAAAAGTGAAGTGTTGATGCCTTTGGAATAACACCTATTATTCATTGAGCAGTTACTGTGTGTGATGTACTATACTAAAACCTTTTAACATATACTCTCTCCTTTATCCAGACTTTATCTCTGTTTTTCAAACCAGAAAATAAAAGCTCCAGAAAGGTTAATGAACTGGCTCAAGGCCACAGAGCTAGTGTAAATGCAAGGACTGACAAGGCCCAACTCCTTCCTTGTTTTAGCCACTTTTTGTTCACACCATTGTAAACTTTACATGCTATGTAAAGAAAACGATAACATCATTGTCTACTGAGAAGACAGCACACACCAGTATTTAAAATCACATTGGTGAATGTCAAAGCAGGAAGACAGTGGATATAAATATTCCTCTGCCTTCTAGTGCTGAAAGATGCCGGAAATGGGAATTATTCTCCCCTCACTCTATGTTTAGTGAGCTGTCCTATTGCTAAGCAGACAGTACTAGACCCTTAAAGAAAATAAGTATTGGTATATACTTAGCAGGGTCTAATGAAAGTAGGATTCTCGTGTAGACAGGAAAGTGCTTGTTTCTCCAGAGTAGAAGAAGAAAAAAATTGAATGATTGACAGACCACAGATAATATCCATGTCAAAGAGACATATAAGGAATAGTTATTCTTGCCGGGTGGTGGTGGCACACGCCTTTAATCCCAGCACTCGGGAGGTAGTGAGTTTGAGACCAGCCTGGTCTACAAGAGCTAGTTCCAGGATAGGCTCCGAAGCCACAGAGAAACCCTGACTCGAAAAAACAAAACAAACAAACAAAAAAGAAATAGTTATTCTTTCCATTTCTTAAAGACTGCTACAGTACCTAGCACAATGAATTATACACGGGGTGCCCAATAATTGTTTGTGGCATGCATGCAGATATGAATGAATGAATTGAAGTATTTCTAGAGATGTACGGGCCATCAGTCTTGATAGTAAAACCAACAGGACAATGTTTCATCCATCATCTAATTACCCGACAGATTTATATTGGCCACATCGTACCACTGGGTGCTGCTGACACAGACGGCCGCCTGAGGTCTGGAGATGAATTAATCTGTGTGGATGGGACACCAGTAATTGGAAAATCACACCAGCTCGTGGTCCAGCTTATGCAGCAAGCTGCCAAGCAAGGCCATGTCAATCTCACAGTGAGGCGTAAAGTGGTGTTTGCTGGTAAGTTCTTCGTTCATTCCTTCAGACCATGCTCTGCCGCTCTCATGGCTGCCTCCTCAAGCTTCTATTTTAGCAAATGTTTGCAAATGTGATCAAGCTCCGAATTTCCAGATGGTTTGCTTCTCTCCAGCTCTGCAAAAGTGCTGTCATTCAAAAGTACTTTAATATGCTATTTGCATATGCTCCAAAAAGACTTCCAGAAAAATGCTAATCGAACATGCGTCCCCTGCCTCTTGTCCCTCACCAACCAGAGCTTAGCCTTCCTCTTCGATAGATGATTATCCTCACTCAAGAGCCCATCAGGAGCGTGAGAAAAGGTCAGCTCCAGATTCAGAGAACAGAAGTTAGGTTTAGATGGTAGAATGAGCTCTTCCTGACACAGCGCCTTGCTGTGGCTTCACTGAGAAAGCTGAATAGCTGGCCAGTTCTAGGTCATCTCTGGTTCCTTTGAATACCTTTTCAGGCTCCACTTAGGAAGAACGCTCCTCCAAATGCTTTCAGGTTTTAGCACCCCTTTCTGCCATGCCTGTGGCTCAGAGTGTATTTCCATATCTGACTCTGCCACTGTACGAAAGCTGTTATGGGCTGACGAGATGGCGCAGTGGTTAAGAGCACTGACTGCTCTTCCAGAGGTCCTGAGTTCAATTCCCAGCAACCACATGGTGGCTCACAGCCATCTACAATGAGACCTAGCACCCCCTTTTGGCATGCAGGCACACATGGAAGGAATGCTGTACACATAATAAATAAATCTTTAAAAAACATAAATAAAAATAAACTTAAAATGTTAAAAAGAAAGAAAGAAAGAAAGCCATTACATGTCTGTTCTTTCCTGAAAGCGTATGTCTTCATTGTTTACCTTTGCGTGCGGCCTCCATTCAGAACCTGCACAGCAGAATCCGGAAGAAGATTAATGTTATGTCAATTGAATTACTGAAGAAGTTTGATGTGAAAGCCTATGAATTCTCTGTAGCTTTAATATTAGTGTAGTAAATAGCTACCAGATAAAATTAATTGGCACTTTAAAAAACTAGATTATTTTAAGTGATATATAATTAATTACAGAATGAAGTTATTAAATTCCAGTGTTAAGAATCTAATGGTAGCCATTGAAAACAATCCTACCCCACAACAGATTATGTCCTTAGAACTCATTCCTGGTTTCCCAAAATTCTTAGCATGGTATTCCATGCAGCCAATGGCAGTCAGCTGGTTTGGTTTGGGTTTTGAGATGACTTGAAAACTATTTGATTTCCCTGTCTTAAATTAAAGCAGTAAGGTGACTGAATTTCACTTCGTTGTTTCAGTTTTATTTGAAAGACTAAAGTGTTTGGGATATTCAGCAAGTTAGTCCTATGCAGACGTTATATTAAGGGCAATTAGGTAGGCAGACAGCAAGCAGAATGGGTGCTGGGAGGAGGGGCAAATAAAGAGTTGTTTCTCCACGGTGAAACATGGGGAAGTTGGCAAAGTTCTAGAGACCATGGTGGTAACATTTACATGACAGTATGAATACATCTGTGCTCCGCAGTTACATGTAAGAACTACTAAATCATTAAATTTGCATTTCCCATAATTAAAAGTATCTATGAAAGTAAAAGCTTTGTGGAATAAATATAATCATAGCCACAAAGCAACATAGTACACAATGAATTTGGTATGCCCGGTTCCCCCTAAGGTGTGGACTATTTAAGAATGCTTTGCCCTGTTGGCTGGCAAAGCAGTAAGACTGGAAGGATGTCTAAAGTTGAAAGGAAGCTAATGCCTCTAGCTCTGTGATTGGAATAGATTTACAGCTGGGAGCTGGGGAGGGCAATTCTGTGTCCCTACCATAAGGTTCTCATGAGTCCATCTATGCGAGCCTTAAAGGTACAACCCCTAGCAGTCTCCTACCCAATGAGAAAGTAAACACTAAACAGAAGTGTCACTAGGAGGGAATGTCTATGAGTGAGTGATCCTAGAAGCTAGGGTGACACTCTTCACTGGTACAGTTCAAACCAGAGTCTGCTCACGGTTTCCTCCTACGTAGGAGAAAGCTCATAACTGGATGGTGCTGCAGATGGCATTATGGGTAGGATCATTGCACTGTTTATTGCATGCTTTTTAGGAGGCCTCTTTGGGGGGCAGGGGACTTAATGTACAGTCAACCTTCCTGGAGACTATTAATGTTTCCATAGCAAGGCTGCTTTTCTGTACCTGTGTTGCAGTTCTCTGAGACAAGATGCCCTCGTTAGCATCTTGGTTTCCTTACAGGTGGGGAAGGTGGAAGTGGTGGCTGCGCCCATTTCCGGGGATTTCAAATGGTTTAGACACATGTCTCTCTTGCAGTCCCCAAAGCAGAGAATGAGGTGCCATCACCAGCTTCATCGCACCACAGTAGCAACCAGCCCGCCTCTCTGACGGAAGAGAAGCGCACACCCCAGGGCAGCCAGAACTCGCTGAACACTGTGAGCTCTGGCAGCGGGAGCACCAGTGGCATCGGCAGTGGCGGCGGCGGGGGCAGCGGCGTGGTGAGCGCTGTGCTTCAGCCCTATGATGTGGAGATTCGACGTGGGGAGAACGAGGGCTTTGGGTTCGTCATCGTGTCCTCTGTGAGCAGGCCTGAAGCGGGCACGACCTTTGGTGAGTGCCCGAAGGAGCAGGGCTAGGTTTTCTTCTATCAGGAGGGTTCAGCAGTTAAGGACGCTTGCTACTCTTACTGAGGAACTAGGCTTAGCTCCCAACAGAAATGCCTTAATGGCTTTTTTCGCTTCAGATAATTAAAGTCTTAATTGGAGATGGAGTTTATTTGGTATGTTTTGTTGGGTCCCCCTGCAACTCCCTTTTAGCTTTCTAAATGTGTGGTCATGCACAACTTCAAATACACATAAGATTTATGTCAAATTTCAATAGCAGCCCCTTGGTGGTGTAACGGAGTGTACATTTTTTTGCCAGAGAAAGACTTCTGAGAGGATATCATTAATAGCAATGGCCTCAGTCGTGAGGATTTCTAAAGCAGCAAATGTTCATAAGAATGTCTAGGAATCCTCGTTTTGTAGTGTTGGAAAAAAAAAAGAATGTCTAGGAAAAGTAGAGATGTAAGGAGTAAAAATGACCTGTATGTCCTCTCTCTACCCTGCCTGAATGCTGTTGAAGTTTTAAATGATATTTTATTGTTGCTTTAGAAACTAAGTTAAGAGTCATTTGATTGGGGGTCTTCTCCAGGTCTTAGATTTCAATCAAATGTGGATAATGTTCTGTAACCTTCTCCAAATATTAACTCTCTCCTGGGTGCAGACGTAAAGGCAAACAGGAGCCCAGCTGAGTCTATGAGTTTCTTTTCTGTTGCAATGGATGTGCACCCTTCTTCCTGATTCAGTCCCTTGTCATCTCCCAAGCACATTGGAAGGTGGTGGGAGACAGGCAGCGCTATTATGCAGGCTTCAAATTTTATCTCAAATGACTTAACCCCATAAGACCTCACGCCCAGTGGTCTAGGTCACTCACTGGCTGAAGTTAACAAGGGGCTACATCTCTCTAGCATTCTGATCCAATAGAACCCACACTGTCTCCAGCTAGTCTTGATTAGTTGCTTCTTGCAGAAGGGACAGTCAGCCTGTCTGTACATGTGTGACCATAGTAACAGCCATCCATTACTACACATGCAGCAAGTCACAGTGCGTGACTTGACATCAAGGCACCAGTTTTTGTTTTATTTTGCTTTGCTTTTAAATTACTTTCAAAGGCTGTTCTGCTGACTTTAGGAATAACAAAAAAAAAGAACAGGGAAAAGCAACCCCAAGTTACTGCCCTCTCCCCAATCTACAGTGTATCCCCTGACATCTCTCAGCTTTATCGTAGTTCTCATTTTCAGTCTCCAGAAAGAAAAAGCAGGTATGTCAGGGCACAGGCTCTGTGCTGGATGATGAGTATTGAATGCTTTCACTCACAGTTTGCGCTTCGATTATTTTCCCTTGGTTCTTACAATCAACAAGTTCAACTCTCCCTAACACCTTGCACGAGACTGCTGAGCTATGCAGAGCCTTTCTTCATGCCCGCTGTTTAAGACCTTTGTCCTGCGAGTTGTCCTTGGAGTTGGACCCGCAGTTTGATACACTCACCTTCTGCAGTGCCCCCTTCTTAGATTCATAGATAGCTCACTTGCTTCTTAAAATTCTTTGAACTGAATTTGGCATTCCACTTAGCGACATGGACTCAGTCAACTCCTCCATTCAAATTAAAGGGAATCAGTGTGTTTCTCAGTTTTACCTTCAGGTAGAAATTATAATGAAATAACCGGGAGGTGGTGGCACATGTCTTTAATCCCAGCACTCGGAGGCAGAGGCAGGTGGATCTCTGGTCTACAGAGCTAGTTCCAGGACAGCTAGGGTTGTCTCACAGAAATAGCCTGTCTTGAAAAACCGAAAAAAAAAAGAAAGAAAGAAAAAGGAAAAAAATATAATGAAAGAGCCTGCACAGTTGACTTCATAGTCTCTCCTATTAATTTTGTCACTATTTCCAAAACGTGGCTCAGCCATTAAGCTGTTTTGATGGTTCTGAGAAAGCAAATTCGAAAAGTATGCATAAAAACATTGTAACTCACTATCAAATAACTGATTATCCCAGAGCACTCCTCAAAGACAGCTCCCCAATAGAGTGCCTTAGGCACACAATAGACAGCCTGCGGATCCCTTTCCCCGGTTTCATGTTGTCTATGTATGTGTGTAAGCCGATGAGTAAAAAGGAGGTGATTAAAGGGGGAAGACTGGAGAATGACTCAAGGCTAGCTTTGGCTTGCTATCCCAAGCATGCATAGGTGCTAGATTTTCACTGGATCCCTTTAAGGGAGTTTGTGTGTGAGGCAGGCAGAGGATCAGAACTAATGAGCCCACCAGGGCTTCCCTGAGAGCTCCCTACTTGGGCTGATTGAACAGAGGTCCCACATGGATCAGTATGTGTCAGTGCTGGTGCTTTCTGGGCTCACCTCCTCCGATTATGCCCTTTCCGAAGCTTTCATCTTCTCACGTAGAGAGCAAAGGTGTCGGTCTACTTTGTGTTTTCAGATTGAACTTTTAATGCTAGCAGACTCTTGAATCTCACCAGAAGTCCAGTGATTATTTTTGTAAATGGAGAAAGAACAAAACATTGGCAGACGCTTTAATAACAATTGGCAAAATGAAGTAACAGTGACACAGACTGGGTAAAAGCATCTAGCCCAGCTGTGGGGTTTCTGTTTATAGCCCCCAAAGAAACCAAGGGCCACCAAGTTATTTTTGCAGGTCTCAAGACTCAAGTTGCCAAATATCCCTAATTGTTATAAGGAGAGAAGCTGGGGTTTTGTCATCATTTTAAATCAGAAAAGGACTATGTCCTTGAACTCTAGTCTCAGGGCTGTGGCTTTTTAAACACCCTGAGTATTGCCAATGTTTTGACCATCAGCACAGCGCTCTCCTCTAATAACATTTGCTTAATGCTTTAATTAATTAACACTTAACCTTCTCTTTCCCTTTTCAACCCCTTTCTCCTCCCTTCACTATATTCCCACATAACTTAAAAAAATTAAAACGCAATACCAAAGCAGGCAATGCATGTGTGGCTATGCCTCACAAAATAGGTCGGATTATTGAGGGGAGCCCTGCTGACCGCTGTGGCAAGCTGAAAGTAGGAGACCGGATCTTGGCAGTAAATGGATGTTCCATCACCAACAAATCCCATTCTGACATTGTCAACCTAATCAAAGAAGCGGGCAACACAGTGACCCTCCGGATCATCCCCGGGGATGGTAAAGTATACTGTTATCTCTCTCTCTCTCTCTCTCTCTCTCTCTCTCTCTCTCCCGTTAGTCTTCATGTAATTGTTTGATTTTTGATGTAGAGACATCTTTATCCATCCCTAACTGAACATGCCTATCAAATGAACCACAGCCTTTGTTACTAAACCATTTCTCACTCTCTGACCTAATTAATCCCATAGGCCTGTGATCCCATCTTGATGAGGATATAAAAATTCCATAAAATTTTCAACTTTCTCCGTTTATTTTTTTTCCTTTGCTTTTTTTGTTTTCAGAGCTATAGAAAAACTTTGCTATGGGTAGTAATGATGACCTGATAGGCTAATTGAAAATTTTGAGTTTTTAAATTTTCTTTAAACAGTCACTGAAATGTGACATCACAAAACCTACCTAATGACAATGCAGAGCCAATACTGCATATTAATACTTTTGATTTAATGAACAGTTCCTAGGCTATAGCCTACTTGGTTTGTCTATAGTTTTTTGATATTAATATATTTTAATATAGTTTTTCAATTGGCTGTCTATATTTTTGACAGAGTATATACATTAAACTTGAAGTACCCTTTTTTATTTAGCTGATTAGATTAATACTTTTGGTTCTTTTACATCAATGACAGATCTGTCCCAGGAGATATTTGGTCATGCTTGCAGTTTGTACAGTATCCTCTAGTGGATAAAGGCCTAGGACATTCTCAAACATCCCACAGTGCACAAAGCAGCCCCCACAGTGAGAAGTCACTTACTATAAAATACTAGCGTTCATATTTACAAAAATGAAGTTGGTGTATTGATATTGTTAAGGGTGGATTGCTTGCACACTTAAAGCCTGAATATTGATCTCATTCTAAGCCAGCTTTATGTTAGGAAGAAACTAGCACTTATCCCAAAACATTTAATCGGATCCCCCCCTGCATTATTTCCGTACATTACATTCTAAAACATAAGTATTTCCCAAGATGAAAAGCACTTATGCCATAGATCTAGAAAGTCAGGCATGTTATTTCATGAACATTGTATATACTACTTGATAGAAAGTGATACTTAGGATTCAGAAGTTAAGTGGCAGAACTGGTGCTTTTTAGTAACAGAAAGTTTCAAACCAAACACATATTTAAAATATGGATATCTCAGAGCAAAGAACTTTCCCCTAAGAAATACCCTGTACTGATCTTGGAGGAGAACATATGTCTCCTGCAATGGTTTGTAATCCCCCATCTAGTGCAGAGGCCACTCCACTCATTTGCCTCCCTGGAAAGGTACTACAATTTATATAAAAGTGATCACAGAATGGCAGAGCCCTAGATCCCAAATGGAACAGATAAGGGAAGCCAGACAAAGAAGTGGAAAGTGGTTCAGAATGCCAATAGGTCATATAAAAATAGGTTATGTGTCATGGAGAGACATTAAAAAATCAAACCCAAAGAACTGGGCATGGGAATTCACTTACTAACTTTGTCCTGGGCAATCAAGATTTGAGAATGAGAATGTCTCAAAAAGGAAGGCAAACAGACATTCCTTAAAGCAAATGCTTAACATCTGAAATCAGGAAAGGCAAACTCATACTACAGTGTGTATACCAAGAATCAACCTAATTTAATAATATGCAACTAACTTTCTGAAAACCTGAACACCAAATATATATTTGTAGTGAATTGTCCACTAATAATTGGCAGTTATTAAAACACCTTTTAAAAACTAATAGTTAAATGTCAAATTTAGGAAGATGTTCTAAATCCTACTTTGATTAGAAGATAGTGTTTGTTTTTAAGGCAGAACGGCAGTCTAAGGATGTGACTTTTATCCATGGTGTTTCAGGAAATCATTGCCATGTTAATCAGACTCTACCAGTGACTTGGGCGACTGTGTCAGGAGCCAGACAAAGGCAATCACACACAGCAAGGCAGGAACATGTGATGGTCATGCATGAAAGGGTTTGAAACTGGAGCCCGAGGCAAGGGAGTTAGATTCCAGAGAGTTTTGCAAGCGTGTCACAGAGAGCATGGCCATCACTGTCTGGTGGGGAGAAACCCTGCTGGATCCGTTTCCTCTGTGTATAGTTTATAAGGCAGGTTTGTGGAGTGAGGCAGGCAGCTCTTCAGGTTAGGGAATTCTGGTCTCCTTCAAATGTTTCATTTGAATGTTCACTGTACCAAATAGCCTGAAGACCAGTTGTTTTATGGTATCTACAAAGAGGCTGAAGTCCTTAACCACAGTGATTCCATGCTCTTCGATATTGTTCTCAGATACCCAAGGTCTTAGAAGACCATTGATCCTCATTTTGTATGTGCCTTTGGCTTTGTTAATTTCTTTTGTTTTTGTCTGGAGACAGGGACTCCCTGTGTAGCCCAGGCTACCTCCAGCTTGAGATCATTCTGCCTCAGCCTCCTGAGTGTTGGTATTACAGGCATGAGCCACCACCCTAGCTGCATTGTTCAGCTCCTACTGCCTGGTTCTCTGTTCCTGTCATTAGAAGCTTCATTCTTTCTCTAATTTCCCGTACTCTGCTTCCCCCTTTCTTGATTGTCCAGTAAACCTCTAGGACAGTGGCTCTCAACCTTTCTACTGATGCAGCACCTTAATACAGTTCCTCATATTGTGGTGACCCTGAACCATAAAACTTTGTAATTGCTACTTCATAGTTGTAATATTGCTACCGATATGAATCATAGTATAAATATTGGCGTTTTCTAATGGTCTTGGTTGATCCCTGCAAAAGGGTCATACAGCCTCCAAGGAGGTCATGACCCACAGTTTGAAAACTGCTGGTCCAGGCCATCACCTTTACTTTCACAGATCTTCTACCAAACAAGACCCCTTACCTCTCCGCCTTTTCCAGGTTAGCGATTAAGAAGGGAGGTAGAGTAGAGGAAGGGCCTCTTTCATGGGGATGAGTAAGGGATAGTAAATATATAATGACAGCCCAGAAAGACCTAGAAGATAGCTGAACATCCTGAGTCTGAGCTTGAATTTTCAGAATCAAGCCATTTGTATTGCATTGAAATGCCCATGCAGTTTAAGTGGGAGTAAGAATTTAATCAGATAGAGTAGAACATGACTGAGCTTGGCTATTACAGAATCAAGTTCATGATAATAAAAATATGTATGAGCTTAAAAATGTAACTCATATTTCATTTCACTGTTGTTCAAAGTATTTGCTTATAGATAAGACAGAGCTTGGCAATAGAGATTCTGTCGTTTCCTTGGGAGGAGGAGAATAGTAAAAAACAATACATAGGATTCAGTTTTCCAATGCTGTTTTCAAATACTTATTACACATGTGTTTGCATGCTGAAGTATTTATGGAAAATATTGTATCCTTTGTTGATTTTCTTGACTTTTCAATGATGTATATCTCATGAGGGAAGGTAAGAATATTAGCATGGTAACCACTTGTCAGGGGGGTGCGTTGAAACCTGAGCTAGAAGCTACAGTCAGAAGAACAAGTGCCCTGGCTTAGAATAGCCCTCCACAGTGCCTCAAGAGCTAGGATTTGCTTTTCATCATGTGTGATGGCTTTGAAAAATGTAGCAAAGTCCATCTTCAGTCCTCTTGGAGACGTTAGCACTATTTAATAAAGGGTATAGGCACTGTTTAGATTGTGTCACCGAAATGCTTAGTCTGCTCATTGCCAGAGAGCTGTGACAGTCACATGCAGCGTGACACTCCCTCATACCATGGCTGTTAGAGTACAGGGAAACTCATGCTCTTCTTTCAGGCCCCTTGGCACTGTCTCTCATACAGGGTAAATGTTACTTGGTGGCTAAGAGCTATAATATATTGTTGATAATGGGCTGTATCTCCATGTTTTTAAGAGTTGGACAGTATTTTGGCAGATATAATCTTGGTTTAATTCCAAATGAAGACTTAAATGTTTATGAAAATAAGTATAATTTTATTGATGTTATAAAAGCATACTGGAAATCAAGTCTATCTAAACTATTTTGGTGCTCTGAAGTTGGCTTATAAGATCCAGTAGACAGGGATATGTTATATTTTAAGGAATCATAGATGGTGATTAGTGAAGTTACTGATATTCATGTAGTAAAGTTAAAGCATTGCTTATTTGGAAGGAATGTACCAATCGGTTATGATATTTCTTGCTAAATATAATTCCCAGGCCAAAAAAAAAAGTAAGTTTTTGAAAAGGAGCTATGAGGCAGGCCTTGGGTTCACTTCCCAGCATCTCCTCTTGCTTACTGGGAGACCTTGAATGTCTTGTCCTTCTCTGCCTCAGCTCCACATTCATTGCACCTGCTTGCTTTATGGCGAGATAAGAATCAGATAATATGGTGGTTATCATAGTGGACCTCTAAGGTGCAAAGTCTGCTTTGTACACTGTACACTAAACAGTAAGACAAACAATGGAATACGGAGAATTCATCAAACTTCGAAGTAGAATATTAAGTGTTAATGTGTTTTAAATGCTGAAAGCTAAGCTCCAGCACCCAAGCAATTTGCATTGTGGAACATCGAAAGTAATGAATTGAAGGAAAATTATTGATGGCATTCTATTTATATGTGTAGTGAGTGATTATCATATGCCATCAAATCATGAAAGCAACATAAATACAAAATTTGCTTGACAATATGATTCAATGTGCCCAGAAAATGCTGGTGGCCAACAGCACACAAACATTCTAAAGGATTTCATTCAGCAATTATAATCACTTTAATGACAAGGAAACATTCTTCTTGTCCCATTTAGGATTTCACTATGGCCCAAACACCCTCGTAATTTCCCAGATAACCCTTGTCCAATGAATGATAATAAGCACTATGAAGTGTGATAGGAGACTAGTGCCCATGGTCCAAAAGGTTCTGGTGAGTTATACTGACAGGCTGTGCTATCCCTGCATCTTGAACTGGCACAGTAGATTTATCTTATGAAATGCCAGTTAGACTTACACCTTGGTTGTCTGGGTTGGTGGCCCTGGTATGGAAATGGTGTAATGAGCTGTTGTTCCTGCAGTCTTCTGATAGCACTCACCCAAACTCACCAATATGCTCCTGATTAGTAATAACAATGGCGGGAAGAAGTAGTAACAATAAAAGCTCCCACATAGTCTAATCGTTTTGAATAATAGTTATTTGTCGGGCACTATTCTCTTTTCTACTTATAATAATTGCATCAATTTCCTTAGAAATTGGTGTTCCTCTTGTGCAAATGAGGAAACTGAGGCAGCAAGTGCTTATGTCATTTTGTCAAAGCCCTGTGCAGTAGGATGCAGAACAAGACGTTGTGACTCTGCAGTCTGACCTTGCAACCACTAAGCAGTCTGGCTCGCGGCTGACTTGAGCACCCCCTCCCTCAGAGAGAGGGCACAGGGCACATGGTATCACTACCAGCCAGAGAACAGCCTGAGAAGTGCTCTGAAGCACAGCCCCCTTTGCTTCACAGATTAGTTCCTAATCGACCACACACTCTTTCCCTTAGCGCTACAGAAACATTTGATAAGAACAGATTATGGGGAACACTGTCCCGAAACGTGACTGGGACACAGAAGCACTTCTCTGGATCCACTCAGATTCTGTGCCTTGCTATAAGAGTAATAGGCTCTGGGGGCTAGACTAGAAACTAAAAAAAAAAAAAATCAGATTAAACTTTGTCATTTTGCAGAGAGCTTAAATAACTTTAAGAAGCTCCCAGAGAAACTTATAAAATGCTTTACTACTAGCAAGGCCCAAGGGTGGAGTAGATATACCCTGGGCACTCAAATGTGTCAGGCAGTCCACTAGACACTTTCTGTCCCTTCATCAACAAAAAGGGATAGATCTCCTTTTACCAAATAAGAAAAATAAGGCTCGTACCTAAGGAGGGGAAAAGCAGTGACTTGACTCTGGATCTGAAATCTTGGAACTCATGCGTGGCATATAATGAAAAATAAAGCACTAGGGAGTTAGATGCAAGCTGAGCACATACTGAAGGGATGAGACCCGAAGACAGACTACCAGTAGCTGGGATAAGTGGGCTGTCTTTTGATCCAAGAATGCAGTGGAGAAAGAGATAGTCCCGGTTTCTGGATTTAGAATACCAAAAGTATTTCCCTATAGAAACCTATTGCACCTGGTACTCAGATATTTGTATTCAGCAAATGCTAGCCTGCTTCCTGTGAGTCATAGCACTTGTGGGAACTTTGAGTTTCCAAGGTGCTCCATGAATGCAATGGGCATGCGCAGGCTGATGCTGAACCTTCACAACCACAGGTAGTCTCTTCCTCATCAGAAAGTATGTACTAAGTTTCAGCGTCCATTTAAAAATAAATACTGAAAGTAGGGCCTGCCCATAGTTAGCTGCCACCTGGCTTGATCTATATAGAGAAATGATTAGAAATTAGAAAATGATTAGTAAATAGGGAATGATTAGCCATTGCTAACCAGTGATTATATTTTACATGCATCTCGGTGTGTAGAACATGGTTACATGAGTATTTTCAGATTCTGAGCCTCTAAACTTCTAGAGATTAATGAAGTTGCTTTCGAATTTGATTAGTGGATAAGAAAGTCAATTTGCATATGAATATAATTATATTCATTACAGTAAGGTGGCTTCACAATTTATATGACTTAATATTTATAAACACTGGTTATTCTAATGCAAGCCTTAGAATTAATCTTTCAAAGAGATACAAAACGAAATTTGTCACGCGCCCTATCTTTTCAGTTGGGCTTCATTAAAAGCAATGGGGAAGAAAGTAGATGTATGTATTTAACAAGACGGTACAGCATTTCTGATTTTTTAGTATTCAGATGAGGAAATCAAGCAGACTCAACCAAGTATAGCTGATAAATTGCAAGAAATGTTAGCAAAGCCATTGATCGTCACCCTATAAAATTCGTGAACGCCAACGTGGTGCAGTACTTTGATGGCACACGCCACCTTTCAGTGGCAGGACAGGCGTGGTACATCCGTGTAAGCTACATTACATTTGTGAGGAAATATCTGGTGGGGAGGAGAGCTGTGGGATACACATGGTCTTCGGAAAGGCTCACTGACCACCTGGTTGTTTAGTAACTTTAGTCAACTATTTGACATAGAGACAGCGAAGTCAGTCTGAAATTTTCATCGCAATCCAGTTTCTGCATGCCTCCCAGTTGGTTGATGTCTTCTTTAAGGCCTTCATGTCTTTTTATGCTCTGCCTTCCAGAGTCCTCAAATGCCACCCTGCTGACCAACGCTGAGAAGATCGCCACCATCACCACCACTCATGCCCCTTCTCAGCAAGGGACCCAGGAAACAAGGTCAGCTGTGGCTTGGGTTCTCTGTTGTTGCTGGCATTGTTGTTATCACTGGCATTGCTGAAGGGATAAAGTAGCTCCTGCCTAATGTACACATATCTTTGATTTTTCTTTCTTGTTTTCCCCTTGGGTTGCTGTTATATTTGTGCCTCTCGTTTTGGCAGGAACACCACCAAACCAAAGCAGGATTCTCAGTTTGAGTTCAAAGGACCACAGACTGCACAGGTGAGAGCTACTTCTCCTCTGTACATCTTCCTCATTTCCCTCCAACTGCTGAAGCTTAAGGAACCCTTATTTGAAAATAACCTTTTTTTGTGAGGTGATTTACCCAGATGTGTGCTCAAATTTGATTGTCTAGAAAATGACATTTTGTTTTCACTGCCTTTGAAAAATATTCTAGGTACTCTTTTGTGTGGCAGAAGAAAGAAAGACTGTCACAAGACTCAGTGATCATAGAAACAGGGCAGCTAGTATCTTGCTTCTCATGGTTTTCAAAACCTGTTACTGCTAAGAAAGTGTCTTTTACTTTTTTACTTTATACGATATTTCTCTAGCTAGTGAATTTCAGATAAGACCCCTAGAGTGCAAGTCTTGTCCTCAGGTTGGAAATGCACAAATAACAGCCACCGATGCAAATTTGAGGAACATAGGTGATCCAAAGGTAAATGTTTTGCTGGCCTTCTTCTCCAAGCAGAATGGAAACTGGGCCCTCCTTTATAAAGGCTGACTTAGGGCACTACTAGCATTTACCAGGTACAGGACGTCTAGCATTACAGCAGCCAGTGGTTGGTCTGATGCAATGAAGAGTTTTCCTGCCTCAGATGTCAACTGCAGTCTTACTGCCTGAGCGTTGTAAATATGTGCATGTGTATAGGCATGCTCATGAGTGCTTGCAGATTCAGGATTCCTAACTCCTCAGATGGATGAAGATTAATAAAGATGGTTAATAAGCCGGAGTCACTGAGATGGGAGTTGCAGATAGAGTCTGTGTCTTTTTGCAGAGTCAGTAAGAGAAATGGGTGTGGATCTAAGTTCCCCCAGAATGATTGCATTTAATTTCTTCATATAGGAGCAAGATTTTTACACTGTGGAACTGGAAAGAGGAGCCAAGGGGTTTGGCTTTAGTCTTCGAGGGGGGCGAGAGTATAATATGGACCTCTATGTTCTGCGCTTAGCAGAGGATGGTCCTGCAGAAAGATGTGGAAAGATGAGGGTAAGTAGAGAGGGGTCCAGAGTGGTTGTACGGATGTCCTCTGTGCTCACTTCTTGACATTCCCACAGTTGAATATATGGCTCCTGTCATATTTCTTTCTAAAGAAGCTTCAAGTGGGTATTTTCTGAATGCCTTTCCTAGTCTTCTTGTGCTTAATCTCTTACGGAAGGCAGGTCCTATCACAAGAAACTAGATAGTGCAGAATGCATAGAAGGCAGGAAATCTAAGTAGCCCTATAGATTCTGAGTAGAGAACTCATTCGTTCTCTGGCTGGTCACCAGCTGCTTTTCCTTAGCCTCAGAGATTCCCAGTCAACCTTGGACCCCAGCTTGGGGCCAATAGTTCCATAACATTGTCACTGGGGGTTGCTATAGGGGTGTCAAACCTTTTGAAATTGTGACATAACATTATCATCTACAAAATAACATAGCAGAACCTCGAAATCAAGTTACAAAAAACCCAAACTGTCAAAAATAATTCTCTCAAAGTTTTGAGTAAGAGTTTTGTGTTGGGCCACATTTTTAGCCATCCTTAGCCGTGTGTGCCCTCATGCCACAGGCATGCCTAGTCTGAGAACTTGAAAAGACACATACCCAGGGCTCTCTGTTCTCTTTAGCTGTATGATGATTGTTATTATCCATTTGAATTAGATGATTGAGAAGAGGCAAATCATCGCATTTAAATAAGTTACATAACTTGAAACACATAGAGAGCCGCTGCAGCAAAGAAGAGATTGTCAGGAAAGAAGAAAGTGAGCTGCCTGAGCAGAAAGACACACATATGCATACACACACACAACACACACACACACACACACACACACGTATGCATGCATGCGCGCACACACACAAGCCAAGAGTGAAGAACTCAATTGTGTTTATACTACTTGTTTTTCCATTTTTAAACTTTTCAAAAAAGTGTTTTGGCTTTTTGTTTGCTGTTTCTATTTCTATACATTATTCTGCTTCGTGTGTGTATGTATCTATAGGCATACATGTGGTTGTGCATACGATAGGATGACTTTCAGGAGTCAGTTCTCTCCTTCCACAGTGTGGTCCCAGGGATCAGATTCAGCTCTTTAGACTTTGCGGCCAGTGCCTTTGCCTTCTTCATCTCATTGGCCCCAAACTGAGCCTTCTTAATTGGGGAAACAGAGTATAGTTTTGAGAATTAAACAATGAAATATGATGGGTATTTGGGAGAAACAGTTTCTGATAGCATGAAATAGCATCATTCTACAGTTGTGCATAGCTCCTAGACACATTTAACCCATGACCCCTTGAGCTGTGTAGTATGAGGGTGTTTTCCTCCCCCTCTGCAGCTGAAGAACTGAGCAATGCAGGAGGTTGAAGGGCCATAGAATTGCTTGACAAAGGCGAGATGGGATCCAAGCTCATGGCATGGATCCCAAAGCCAGTACTTTGCCTCTTCTTTCTTCTAGAATGTAAGCTGGGTGGGGGTCAGATTCTGCCCTGTTTTGTTCATTCTGTTCTCGCACAGCACCTAGGAGGGTATGTGGTCTCCTGTGGGAGGTTTCTCCTCTGAGCTTATCATGGGGTTATTTTCAGGATTTGCTGCCTGTCAACCTGTGGCTGGAGTCTATATTTGCTTTATTTTTTGAGGTGGGGTTTCTCTGTGTAGCCCTGGCTGTCTTGGAACTCATTATGTAGACCAAGCTGGCCTCAAACTCAGATCCTTCTGCTCTGCCTCCCAAGTGCTGGGATTAAAGGCATGAGCCACCCCTGGTTTTTCTCTCATTTTCTTATCACAGAGCTCTGTAGGGTGATGTATTAGTCAGATTTCAGAACCAGATACCTACAGAAATTAGCCTAAAATGAAGAAAAGCATATTGTGCCTCATAGTCTCAGAGGTTCCTGTTTTGAGGCCAGTTTGGAAGGCAAAGTATCATAGTGAGGTGGAAGGATGTGCGACATAGGAAAACTCCTTACCTCCCAGAAAGTAGAAACGAGTGAGAGGAAAAGGCCAGGATTCTCTTCAAGGACATGCCCTCAGTCACCCCACTTCCTTTCATTCCCCCACTGATCAGTAGCATTGCAGACTATGAGTCCAAGTCTTCATTCAACACGGGGGCTTTGGGGAACACATTCACAACAGTAAGCACCCTATAACATGCATCGGAGAGAGCAAATGAGAGAACAATTGAGGACAAGAAAGACAGAAGACAATTATTTGTAATTGCTCGGCCTGATAGCCTATCACATTGACCATATCCTTTTGATTCGAAAACAATCCACTAGTTCTGACTTATGTCCAGAGTAAAGGAGATTGCATACAACCATCTGTGCCCTACATGGAGCAGAGATCCTCGGCTGGGGCCATGCTACTATGTGCTCCTCAGTAACTCCTATTCTCCTTACAGCTCCTTTGCTTCAGTTAGCGCTTAACATTATGTAATGTACTACTTGTATAGTATTCCTACTAATTGCCTCTCTCTCATCAGAATCTAATTGCCATGAGAGTTTAATATTTTCACTGCTACATCCTAAGCAATAGAAAAAAAAATCATGGAATATGCCTCATGTGTATGTGGGGAAGAATTTTAAGTCAAAAAGACTTCCAGAGCTTATGAAAGCCCAGTGTGACCATTTCACTTTGTCTCTTGCTTTGACAGATTGGTGATGAAATTCTAGAGATCAATGGTGAGACCACCAAAAACATGAAACATTCTCGGGCCATAGAACTGATTAAGAACGGTGGCCGCAGAGTGCGTCTGTTTCTGAGGCGGGGAGACGGCTCAGTCCCAGAATATGGTGGGTCAAACTATGAAAGCATCCCCTCCTTCCCTGGCATGACTCCATGAGTTTGTCTCCAGAACGGCAGCAGGAAAGTCCTTTTTGTTTCCCTATTCACCAGTGTCTTACCAGCCTCTTGCACCATGTGGTTATTTGCCTCGCTTGTTCTGAAATCTCTACACATTTCATCCTTTGCTTGCTTCCATGGACTGGGGCGTGGCCTAAGACAAGACCTTGATAGCCCCCTGTCTGATAATCAGAGGGAACGTTCTGGCTAGTCCGACCAAGAGCGAAGGAATGTTTGTTGAACTGTGCCAAACTGTTTCTCAGATCCAAATGTTAGCACAAATGACTACACAGTCCTTTAAAGAAGCAGGTTGCCTGACTGGTGTTGAGGCACAATATCTAGTTGGGTTTGTTTCTTTGTTTGTTTTGCTCTGTTTTGCTTTTTGTTTTGTTTTGTTTTGTTTTTGTTGTTACTTTATTGCAGAGGTATGAAATTTTGAGATATTGGGGGGCTTTGCTCACTTTGTTTAGACTCTGTATATGACAGTTCTCTGTCCCTCTCAACTGGTCTTTTACCCCAAACCAGACCACCTGAGCCCACACTGTCAAACAAACAACAACAAACAAATGTTGATCCATTAGCCATATGTTTTTAAATGATAAAGGATGAACTAGATTCCCAGTGCCCATCCTGAGGGAAACACGCTACTATACCTTTCCTATGAGGAAAGCCAGTGATACGGAGAGCTCCTCTGTCGTATCTTTATCATAGTTCGAGTAGACAGCAATGCTCTTTATCTAGTTTAGTGTTCTGATGGCAAAATAGTGTATATTGTAATAATTATGTCCTATTTATTTGAGATTCTTGTTTAAAATTTTAGGAAAAAAAGGAAGCTATGCCCTAGATGTAGGGCTTTTTTTCCCAACCAAAGGTCTACAAAAGTTTCTATAGAAACTGTGATTGAAAGATCCCCATATACATTGGTCCCCTTTATTCGGGATTTATCTGTTATCACCCTCTTTTCTGAACATCTCTCTGCACAATCCCCAGATGCATTTTGGGCTCAATGAGATCTCATTGGCAGACATAGTTCAAGGAGGAGAGTGGTTCCTGGGCAGGGCAGCCTTCCCAGGTATTGACGTGGGTACGGGTGCACAGTATGAGGGGCCTGAGGTAAGGGGGAGGGAGCCTTAATGACATTAGGTGCCCTGGCTTCACACTGTGCTGATCTTCTGACCATTAGGTGTACTGATACCACTGAAACTGTGTAACATGTCTCCCTTTTCTGTCTTCCCTATGCTTCTGTTGGATGTGATATCTCACTTGAGAGTCATCGTCAGTAACCTGTGTATCTTCTCCAAACCTATGTCTGTTGCACTGAGGATGAAAATCCAACACTAACAAATGTTCTTTGGGCTAAAAATAAAGATCATTGAAATACATGGTTTTCCACAAAGGGTTGAACATGCCAGGGTTGTGCTACTGTAATGTTTCCATGCGTCATTTGGACTAAATCTCTCTAATTCTATTGATTAGAGTTACAAATGGGTTATAATATGTTAAGTTCCACTATTTTTCTGACTTGACTGGAACCTGCTTCTCTGTGAGGCTATTTTTGTAATGAGTTTTTTGTACTTAATTTAACTGCCGCGGTATTGGGTGGGGTGGCGGGAGGGGACTTTGTTCTTTTGTTGTTTATTGTTAATGCTCTCCTATGCCAGCCTGTCATTGTTCCAGTTGTTTGAAAAAAAAAGTCACAAAACAAAAAAACAAAAGGATGCATCATCATCTGGGTTTTCGAGTCATCTTACAGCTATCTAAAAACGTCGTTGTTCCAATTGCGGTCTCTGCAGCCTTGGGTGTTGCCTTAGACTCACTGGACAAATAAACTCTCTTGCCCTGTGTTAACAAATGAAGATTATTTTTTCTGTCTTTCTTGTTATAGGGAATCTAAATGTTCAACGTTTTCTCTTTCTCTCTTTCTCCTTCTCTCTGACTGTTCTTGGTGCTGGGCCCTCCCTCCTACAGCGATGATACCTCCTAATATCGCTGCATGTATGAGAAATGAAAAGCTCGGGGAGGCTTGCTTCTACCTTATGGGCCATAATCAAACTACGGTTTGTAGCTCAATCAATACTAGGTGTTTCTGTGCTGTGGCCTAATTTCCTCATTGCTTCTGCTTAGCTCTATTTTGATATGTTTGGCAATTCATTCTGAGCACCCTGCGTTCTTTGAATTGTAAGTACATGGCTGACCCTGTTGAAGTGTTGCTCTCCCTTGTCTTAAGAACAGAGTAAGAATGCAGGTTAGGTTCACGGCTCTCTAAGTGTGGAATGACTGTCTTTGTCCCATGAGCACGCTCAGCATTTAGACAGAATGAGCCTCACCATGGAGCTCTTCCCTGCTGAACAAGAAGGAGAGATTCCTGATTATTCAGGTATCTCTCATCAAACTCCAGCCTGTGAATCAAAT
The DNA here is from genome assembly GCA_004026605.1 of Ondatra zibethicus. Taxonomy (NCBI): domain Eukaryota; kingdom Metazoa; phylum Chordata; class Mammalia; order Rodentia; family Cricetidae; genus Ondatra; species Ondatra zibethicus. Next base: position 55,599 of record PVIU01001082.1, on the reverse strand, counting down.
CCTGATCACAGCCTGGTTTTGTCAATAAAGTTTTATTGGCATATAGCACACCCATTTTTTTAAAAAAATGTTTTTGCACCACAGTGGTCAAGTTAAAGAGGGATTGCTGACCCCAAATAAATGTTAACAGCTCCCCCCCATGCAGAAAAAAAAAAACAACTAAGACTGTGAGGACCCATGCTCTAGGCTATATCTCTCCCTTTGTTGAGTCTGTCCTGGGTTTGGAGAGATCCTTCATGAGACAGACTATCTGTTACTGTTGTCCTAGCTGTGTCATGCAAGACATTGTTAAAGTCCTGTATCCCACGCTGTAGCTCAGCAGCCCAGACACCTAAAACTTGATGGTTTTATCATTGCAACAAAACATCCTGCTTTGCAAAGCTCTCATAAATTCAAGAAGCTGCCTTCAATGGTTGTAGTGTCGGTTCAGATACTTTAATGATAAATGAGACTTGTCATGGGCTGTCCAGTGTTTAGATCTGAACTAAGAAGCATTCCGATGGCTCCACAGCTCTTGGATATCATTATGGCTGCTTCTTCGTCGTAAAGAAAGTTGCTTTTAAATGTAGAGATTTTATAAACCCCAGCTCATCAAAGGTGCACCTAACAACCGATCCCTTTCCCTTTTATCTGGCAGAAAGCTTTTTTAAATACAGTTCCTTGTTTTGTTTTTTACTTTACTCGAAAGTAGAAAAAATAGTTAAATGTAAAAGAAGTAGTTTAATGGACTTTCAAGCAGGTGTCACCGCCAGAGAGCTTTCCTCATGCCCATCCAAGCCCGTGGCTTAGGTTAATTTTAACCAGAACAAGTATTCTTCAAGTAAAATGATATTGGAGGGAAACAGAAGAAAGGCTAAGGCCGGGAAAAGGCTGATGGGTGGCCAGGGAAGAGCAGGCGTGGGTCAGGATGTGGTAGTCCTGGTACCTCTACACAGACCCTTTAATTCTGCCTTTTAAAAACTAAAACTATATATAATTTCTCCGATGGTCTGTCTTCAGGGTCTGGGGAATAGTCAGCGAGATGTTGAAAGCCATAGCACTAGTTTTTAATCCTAATAGTTGCAGTAATAACTTAAATTAACCAAGATTCAGTTGGCTTGGAATCTGCTTTAACAGTTGTTTGTTTGTTGTGACTAATGAGTCAAGTGTGGGAGGGAACCAGGGCCAGGAGCCACAGGACCTTCTTGTTGAACTGTTGCTCTTGTTTCTCTTCCTGGCAGACCCCAGCAGCGACAGGAACGGCCCCTCCACCGGTGCACAAGGTGTTCCGGAAGTGAGGCTGGGGCCACCTGACCGCAGACCGCATCCAGCCTTGGAGTCCAGTTACCCACCCGATCTTCACAAATCATCACAACATGGGGAAAAGCGGGCACACGCGAAGGATCCAAAAGGCAACAAGGAGCACAGCAAACAACCCAACGAACACCACACCTGGAATGGAACTTCTAGAAAACCCGACAGTGGGGCATGCCGGCCCAAAGACCGGCCACCCGATGCATGGAGAGACGCACAGCCGGAGCGGACAGCCACCAATGGCCCCAAGAAGCGGTCTCCGGAGAAGCGCAGGGAAGGCACCCGCAGCGCTGACAACACTTTGGAAAGGAGGGAGAAGCATGAGAAGAGAAGGGAGATGTCGCCTGAGAGGAAGCGAGAGCGGTCACCCACCCGGAGAAGAGACAGCTCCCCCAGCTGCCGGCGGAGGTCCCTTGAAAGACTCCTGGATCAGAGACGATCCCCAGAGCGCAGAAGAGGGGGCTCCCCTGAGAGGAGAGCCAAGTCCACCGACAGGAGGAGGGCCAGGTCCCCTGAGCGCAGGCGAGAGCGATCACTGGACAAAAGGAACCGGGACGACAAGGTTGGCCACCGAGAAAAGGAGGAGACTGGTCTGAAGCCTGAAGCTGGGAGAAGTCCCCGAAATCCCCCGGAGCAGAGAAGGCGGCCTTATAAAGAATGTAGCACCGACCTCAGCATCTGAGACTCCGGTCCCATTGCAACCTTTACCGTGTCAAAGGTTCTAAGAGGAAGGTCGCAAACATGAAATAATTTAGTTTCTTACCTGAGGAAGCATCTACACCTGAAGAGACCTATGAATAGTAATGGACATTTTATGCATTTGAAATCTTATAAGAAAAAAATATATATGAAAAGTCTTGTGCCTGATGTATAATATTAAAGAAAGTATTTTTAAATGCATACTTTTTTTGAAAATTATTTGCCAAAATAATGGCCCAAAGGGATGTATATTTTGTTTCTTCACAAGCTATAGAATTATTGAGAATTGTTCCCTCTTTGGGGCAAGCTATTTCTCTTCTAGGTAAATGGGGTTGTGGTCTTGTCCTCTAAGTAAATGCAGTTAAATTTAACTCAATATAAACTGTTAGACGCGAAGTAGTGCTGTACTGTAAACCCTTGTTTTTCAGAAATGCAGAACACAAAAAGGCAAACTTCTACTTGTACAAACTGAGGGCCTTTTAGGGTGGAATAGGGTGGCCAAGCTGGATGACAAGAATACTACTGCAAATGAAGGATATTTATGACGACAGTGCACAGCGCTAAGAAACTTTATGATCTCAAGTTATAGTTGCTGCAAAGAACGGTTTGTGCTCTCCCTGGCCCAGGAAGGTGCAGAAACAAAACGGTTGGCTGCCATGAACCAAATACAGCCTTAGCTCAGATGGTCAGGTTCATCAGCTCCACCACAGACTACATTTCCCATGCTGTAGGGCCCATCACAGCCTGTCAGCCTCTAGAAGGAACAGACAAGCTGCTTCTGGGCTGTGTGGTCCCATAGGAATCTGAGTAGATGGAATGTAGGACCTTGTGCCTCTGGGACCAGGGAGATGTAAATGTCTCCTACATGGAAAGAGTGCCCTCCCCCAGTGTTTAGCATTAGCTCATGGTTGCTTTCTGCTGAATGGGAGCAGAGGAATGGACTTTGGTGGAGGAAACCTCTCTCGTGATATTTAAAACGCATTGGGGCTGCTTATTCCCAGAATAGCTGACTATGCACTTTGAAACCGTAACCAGATCTTAAGGATTGACTGAACGTCAAGGCAGAAAGCAATAGCACCAGTAGTTCTTGATGTGCTGGGAAACCTCCATCCCCATGACCCTGTTCTTTATATTTGGGGGCAGCAAAATAAAATGTAAAGGTTTTTCTTTCTAAAATAGACCCATATTTCTGAACCCTCTGAAGGTGTGGTTGGGTCAGCTGTAGCCCTGAGAAGTGGTTTAAGTGGATTACTGCCTAGCTGAGCCAAAGTGTTTGCTTGTACCTGTTGGACCACTGCAGCGAACCACTGCTGACAGTGCACTCATATTTCTGTCGTACTGTTTTGCATTTTCCATTCAGACACAAAAACTTTGCAAGTCAATCACTGTTGTTCCCATGGTACTGTATTAGGGGAGGGGAGAAAAAAGACAAAACAAAAAAAAAAAAGAAGAAGAAAACCAGCCAATCTTTGTATGTAGAGATTAAAATTGTAATTAATAGAGCCTGTTGGAAAAAATAAACAATTGTTGCCTTTTTTGTATAAAAGAGAATTTATGACAAAAGTCTAGCTTTGAGGAATGTGATGTGTGTTTCTATTTCTGAATATGAACAGATTGATTCTTGGGGAATATACTATAAACTAAATCAGGTATGTGAGTTGTCTAAAATGGGAGACTATGTAAGTATCACTAAAGCTTTAGTTTGTCGGGGCTATCATCTCTCCATGGAGAGCCTGCTCATGAATAATCAAGCATTTGTTGCATTCTCTGTTCTTCACTCATTTATTTCTTGCTTAATGCTCTTTCTGTGTTGATGAAAAGCAGCGTGTGGTCCAATCTTTTTATAAAACACTATGCACATATAAATATTACAGTGTTCATAGCTTTATTTGATTTAGGGCTTATACATCACACTGAGTAGCTATGATTATGTGGACGTGATCAAAGTTCTTTTCCTGAATCAAACACAATGTACATTCTGTAGCTAAAGGGGGCAGGGAGTCTGTGGTTAATACTTTTATTATCAGAGTTTTTGCTACAAGCATACATTGACTATAGTATTGATGCTGAGGAAAGCTACAACTAAATGGCAATGTTTATTTCATTGGTTTCCTGAGAGCCACCTTGAAGGTGTTACACTTGAGGCTCTGCTGCTGGGATTTTTCTCACTACTTCTAGCGCAGTCCATTGTGTGACTGGTTCATTTTCTCGATCACAGTCTATGAGGGTTAAACAAATAAGAGTCAAGGATGATTTTTGTGTTGCATCCTGAAGTTAACATCAAGATGTCCTGTCTCATTGTAAGAGATGTTATTCAGCATTTAAAGTCAGTGCTACTGTTTTAAAGCCTGGCTCAATTTCTGAGGAATTTTGCTATAGCAATTTAACCTTCATTCCATACATCAGATTTGGTTTGAAAGTATTGCGCTTTCAAAGTACAAAGAACTGTACACTAAGCAGAAAAGTGAAATTCTCTTCAATCTACTGTAACCTTTATTGAAAACTGAGTCTTGTGAGCCTTTTCTCCCCCAACCTTACACTTCATGTAAGACTGTTGATGAGGTATGATGGATGAGTATTTTGTATGAATAAATCAAACCATTTAGGATAATCCCCCCACCCCCCGCTATACAACTGAAGTCTGAAAGAATGTTCAAGGGTGGGAGGACTCAATAGCCTACTTGTATTTTTTTTAAGTTTCTTTTATGAAAGATTTTTAATGCGTTTTTACTGTAAAAATACATGGAAGTATATGCATTCCATAACCACTCTTGCTTCTGGATTGATATCTTCTTTGTCTCCATGTGGTCTCAAATGTATCAGGGTCAAGGAATCACTTGAAGGACCATGACTGCAAATACTGAAATAGCATTCTGTCCATGAAAAGAAGCTGTGTCTTTGTTGTGGAAAGGTGCCTTGCTATTCAAAGCATGGTACATGACCCAGCTGCCTCATGATTACTGGGGGTGAGGGTGGTATTAGGAGTGAAAATCTCGGGCCCCACTCCAGACTTCCAGAGTCAGAATGTGTACTTAGCAAGATCCTCTACCAATGCTTATGCACATGAGAAGTTGAGCCGGGTGCTATAGTGCAGAGACCTAGTGATAGCAAATTCCGTAGAACCAAGAGGTGAGTCTCTTCCTTAGGGTGTGCTAGCTGGCCAGGAGGTTCCTTACTCTCTGGAAGCCTCCCTCCCTACCCTCTAAAGGAGCATACCTCATAGAGTTGGTCAGGATAGATGCAAAGTGCTCCGAACTCACCTGCCAAGCAGATGGTCCTCAGTAAGTGTCGCTGCCGGCAGTTAGCACCTGTGCTAGGGACAGGTGTGATGAACTCATCTTGAGATGTGTAATCAAAATGCTGTGTTTGCAGACAGAGAATCGGTCTCCGAGCTTAACTTGAAGGTGAATGCATAGGTGCCTGCTTGGTAGGGAGAGCTTATAGTTTGTGGAGGGAAAGAAAGAACAAAAGCATGAAAGATACCAAATAGGGAGGCCCAGTAATAAGGGAATCTAGCCAGATGAAGGGAAAGTGACAGTTGCATAGACCAAGAGAAGAAAAGGACTTAGCTGGTGACAGAAGGATAGTGCTAGTGCAGGCCATATAAGAAATCGGTGAAGGGTTATACACTTGAACTGACCATGGAGCTTCAACTATACAGTTCCCTTCCATTGCCAGTTCCTTTTGTATGACAGAACCCCTGGGACTTTCCTAAGGTGCCTAAGTTCCTCCATCTTCAAAGAGGGTTGCACAGTATAGTAAGCCTTCCCACAGTCCAGCTCCTTTTGCTGTTCTATGCTTTATTTTGCCCCATCATGGTAATTATGGACATTGCTTCGTTCGTATCTTGGAAGATGGTATCTAGCAGTGGTCCCCAGCTTAACCAATGATTGAAGCTATTTTTGTAAAGCCTTTATGTCCAAAAGCCCTTTAGCTGCCATAAATACCCACACTAAAGAGAATGTCCTGAAACTCAATTACAGCTATCAGCATTTTCCTGCTGGTGACCAAGCAGAATCCATCTCTGAAGTTCTGCATTAATCTTGAAAGGAATAGAGCTTTCAGATTCTCTGATTATGTGGCAGCACCATCAGCGTGAGTGTTTTGTATAAACAAATGGAGGTGCATTTACAATACGGATCATAAGCTCCAAGGAGGGAAGAACAAAAGCTCCCAACATAATTATTTGGGGTATGTTTTGCAATGACGGACCTCATACGAGCCATTTGAGCAAGTCTCCATGCACTGAGATCATCACTAGGGGCCAACGGGGTGTAATAGGACTTCATTGGTACAGGCATTAGGTGGTAACTGGATCCAGAGCACTTAAGAGGTCAGCCTGACAGGATTATCTTACATTATAGAGTATGTTCTCCAGCACAGCATATAATGGCCTACCTCGACTAGAAAGTTGGTTGTTGTATGTCTGAGTATGGTCTACACAGCCTGCAGCTACAGACACTTTCCCAGTAAGCATTGATAGATAGTTTATGCTTCTGTGAATAAATTCTCTTTGATCTCAAGATCATAGAATTGAAGAGAAAATGGAAAGCCTGCTAATTTGTGCACACATAATAACCAAGGCTGTTTCCCAGAGACAGCTTGTTGGACGTGCATTTATCGAAAGCCAACTCTACCAAGTAGGAACACCTGCTTGGTAGGAAGAGCTTATAGTTGGGTGGGAGTGGGGAATCAAAAAACAAAACCAAATGCAGAAAAGACCAAGTAGAGGCCCAGGGCCCTGTACTGGTGACTTAAGGGGATGGAGCCAGAGTGAGGAAAGTAGCGATTGGATACACAGAAGAAAATGACTTATGTGGTCACAGAAGGAGCATAATGTGGGCTGAGATGGAGGTTAGAGGTAGTGTGACCCAAATGGAAGGACCACCCGACCTTGTTCCCAGTTTCTGGCTTCGACAGAACACTGTTGGGAGTGTTTACAGAGCCACTGCTGATTGCCTGTCTCTCGGAAGGAGACATAGACAAGTTAGGTTTAAGTTTGAGAAAGCTGATCTCAGAGCTTCATGACCCACAGACGGAAAGAGGAGGGCAGGAATCCTTAGACTCTGATGCTCCTCCTGTACCTGTAACCATAGATCTCAAGAGAATACAAGAGCTGGTTCGTCTGGACCCAGGCCCACCTACTCTTTGACTCTTCGTAGAAAAGAATTCTTTTTCTTTCCAGTCTGCATATTCGTTACTTTTTGTCGGTGTACCTTTAAAATACATGTGGAAACCTGCTGGGTTTTCTACCCAGGTAATTTATCTCATTTTCTTGAAGCTTACAAACCGATACTACCCTCTTTCATGCGTAGGCATCAGCGCTCGTAAACCTTGTTGGCGCTCTTCTTTTTACTGTTCAGTTTGACCACATCTCAGTTGAGCTGCTGAAGCATGTTCGTGTATTGTGCAGTGCTTGCTAGACATCGCACATTTGAGTATTGGACAGGAAGACTTCTGATACTCCATTTTTAAGAAGACATTTAAATTTATGAAAGTAATGCAGACTTTTAGTAAAATACTCAAATATTTCAGGAGATTATAAAGAGCAAGGTGGTGTTCTTTGTGACCAGTCAGTTCCAATCTCTGTATATAACTTAGAGAGTTGCCGGAAGGCACTGTGCTGGTAAAATGTTGGTTTCCAAGTCTCTTATGGGAGACTGAATGAGATGAGTCAGGTACAAAGACTGTGTTCTCTGAAGAAAAGGATGAGGGGACTGGGAAAGAAAGAGAAGAGGCAGGGCAGTTAAAGCGTGGAGATGCTGGTAGCAGAAACAATTAGGAAAAGCGTTCACAACTCCAGCCTCGGCTCTCTGTCGGGGAGCAGATCCCAAAGCTGCACCACAAAGTAAGCCAGAGGGCTCTGGCAATGAGCATCAGTCTCAGGAGAAACAGAACTCACAAACCTGGATCTCAGTGTGTGTTCTCAATGTAACTCTTCCTCTGGATTCATACTTAGCCCCAGAGGAGAAATCCCGTGACAGCACCCCACCCGTCTCAGAGCGCTAGGCCCAGGCACCATCTTGACAGTGCTTCTGTGATTTAAGACTGAGCTACTCTGGTGTCTTATGGTTTCTCTTGCTGTGAAGAGACACCATGACCACAGCAACTCTTATAAAGGAAAACACTTATTGGGGTTGGCTTAGAGTTTTTGAGGTTAGTCCACTCTCATTGTGAGACATGGTAGCATGCAGACATGCTGGAGAGGTAACTGAGAGTTCTACATCTTGATCTACACAAGTGACAGGAAGTGAACTGTCCCAACTGGGTATAGCTTGATCTTATATGAGACCTCAAAGCCCACCCCCACAGTGACACACTTCTTCCAAGAAGGCCACACCACCTAATAGTGCCATTCTCAAAAGGCATAGCAGTCAAACACATGAGTCTATGGGGGTTTGAAATTTCCATGTCTGGGGACTTGAAACTGAGGGTCAGTTATAAATGAGGCAGCCTGGAAACACTGTGCAGTATCTCAAGGGGAATGACCACCGAAGGGCTAGGGGAGATGAGAAGGCATCGGCAAGCATCTGCTCTCTGAAGCAGTGGCCAGTGAGTGTGCACTCTGATGAGGAGTAAGCTTGATTGTCCGCTGGGAAAGAAAATGAGAGCTCCGAGCCCAGCTCGGACCTCCAAGCTGCCTGCCTTCTACAAGTGGTTGGCTGTGGGTTAGGACTTAGAGCTCTGGGCGTAGATTCAACAGACTGCTGGGTTCCCACAGTCTCCGTTTAGAAAGCTCTGAGACCGTCAGCTGGACTGCTGGTTCTCTGAGCTCTTCACCTCCAGGGCAGAGCTCTGGCCTCCGCCTTTTTCAGTCAGATAGGAGGGACCCCTCGACTGGGATGTTTGCACAAAATGGCTACTCCAGAGTCCACAGACTGCACAGCCCATGGTCCACAAAACTCATTATGATGAATAGTAACTCCCTAGTATCCAAGGAAAGGAAGCTTCAGAAATAAATACAACCCAGATGCTGGCAACATACCTTGACCACCTGGCCCTAACCTGCAGCGTGCCAGAAGAAAACAGGAACTACCACAGACTCCAGCTACAATCAATTGCTCCCATTCCCCAAACACATCTGCTTGGTTACAATATTAGAGGACTCAGAAATTTCTCCAATTCTTTTTTAATTGATTCTTGGAGAATTTTGTTCATTGTGTTTTGATATAAGCACTCACACCGTTCCTCCAGACCCAAACTCTTTCCCAGTCTACCAAACTCTGTGTTCTTTTTTTCCCCCCAAGCATCAAGTCCAATTTGTACTGCCCACAAATTCTTGGATATGGGATTTTCCAGTTGAGATATGTGATATCTCAACATATCTTGGATATCTTGGATAGGTGATATCTCACTTATTTTGGATATGTGACCTTCCAGTTGTGACCAAAGACAAAATTCTTTTTTTTTCCAGAGGCAATTTGGACATTATTAATTTAAAAATCCTTCTTTTTGGAAACAATAACTTTAAAGATCTTATAAATAAAATCTCCCATAATACTATTTTCTAGATTCCCTGTTAGTTGATATTTGTCAGGATCCTCTGACCCTGGCTCTCCACACATTTTTTTTTATCCTTTTGTGAAAATAGTTTTTTCCTCAGATCCTGTCAACTTCCCCTCCCTCTACTCCTCTCATTTCCTCCCCAAATCCCCTCCCATCCAGATCCACTCCCTTTTTGTCTCTCTTTAGAAAATAAATAGACTTCTAAGGGATAGTAATAAAATAAAATATAAGATAAATAAAAAACTAACACATCAAAATTGGACAAAATAAACAGAAACAAAAAGAGCCCAAGAAATGGCACAAGAAACAGAAACCCACTCATTCATGCACTCAGGAATCCCATAAAAGCACTAAACTGGAAGCCATGAGATATATATATAAAGGACCTGGTACAAACCCATGCAGGCCCTGCGCTTGCTGCCTTCCTTGGTCTCAGTGAGTTCATAAGTGCTTTGCTCAGGAAGAGTCAGAGGGCCTTGTTTTGTGTCCTCCATTCCCTCCGGCTCTTACACTCCTGCCACCTTCTCTTCACGGAGTTTCCTGAGCCCTCAGGGGAGAGATTTGCCGCCGACAGTCTGTTTAGGGCTGAGTGTCCCAAGGTCTCTAACTCTGCACAATGCCTGGCTGTGGGTCTCTGTATTTGTTCCCATCTTAAGCAGAAGCCTCTCTGATGATGGCTGAGCAAGGCACTGTTCTTTGAGTATAGCAGAATGTCATTAGGAGTCATTTTATTGCTACTTTGTTCTTGTTTTTTGTTTTTGTCTTTTTATTTCATTTTGCTTTTTACTCCCACAAGCTTTGTGGCAACACTGCATTAGCATATCTTCCAGGCAGACCACCGTTGTAGATCAAAGGGTTTGTGGCTGGTGACTGTTTATGTTTCTCCTTTGGTGGTGTGCAAAGTACCGTCCTGTACCAAAGGTACTAGAACGTAGGGGTGAAGGGTTCTATGCAGGCACCAGCTCAACTTCTGTATGTTTAATGAGTTGTGTTGGTGTTGTCTTCAGCAATGGGGCTTGCCATCCATTTGTGGAGGACCAATCTATAGTCTTGGCAGCAGCCTGGGTGATTTTAGGATTCCCATGGAAGCCCTTTGGAGCCAACATTCTTAAAGAAGCCAGTAGTCCTTCAGCTGAGGGTTGGATTCTATGCCCACCTCCCCTCTCCATGCTGAGATCTGGTGCGGCTTCATCTTGAACAGGTCTTGTGCATGTTGTCACAATCATGAGTTCGTATGTACTCTACTGTGTTCTGAGGACATTGTCTCCTCATATTCTTCCACTGCCTCTGGATATTTGCCTTTCCACCCTCTTCTGCAATGATCTCTGAGCCTTGGGAGGAGAGAATGTGAAATACGCGTCCCATTAGGAATGAACATTCTGTGGTCTTTTATTTTCTACACCTTGGTTGGTTGTGGGTTTCTGTGTTCACTACCACTGGGTACTGCAAAAAAAGTTTCTCTGATGAGGGCTGAAAGATGCATTAATTGATGAGTATAACACTAAGCCAATAGGAGTTGGTATAATACTATATCCACTTAGCAGAATAATGGTATTAGGTTCTTCCTTGGGGCCTGAAACCTATCTAGCCACAGGTTCTTGGCCTGACAGTGTTGCCAGGTAGGTTTATCATGTGCAATATGGCTTAAATCCTATCAGAAAATTACAGGTTACTCCTATGATGTTCATGCCGCTATTGTATCTGTGGGCATACCTTCAACAATTTTTAATCTTTTTTTTTTTACCTTTTGTCTGTTGGCAATATTTTTGACATTTTTACTCTATTTTTTAAAATATTTCATATTTTACCTTCTTTATCTAGTTTTACTTATGTACTCTTTATTTTGTTTTTGTTTGTTTGTTTTTTTTTTGTGTGTGGTTTTTTGAGACAGGATTTCTCTGTAGCTTTTGGGGCCTGTCCTGGAACTAGCTCTTGTAGACCAGGCTGGCCTTGAACTCACAGAGATCCACCTGCCTCTGCATCCCGAGTGCTGGGATTAAAGGCGTGTGCCACCACCGCCCGGCTGTACTCTTTATTTTGTAGGCAGGGTTTGTATTTTTCTTTTTCATATACTTTTTTTTTCCTTTTATTTAACCTTGCAGGATCATTTCCCTTTCATTGTTCCTGCTTCAATTTTTTTCACTACTTTTTCTTTTATTAAATTTTAACACCATAGCTTATTCTTCAGTGGTTTTTACTACTTTCTTATTGGTGGTGGTTAGTGATGTAGGAGTTGTCTTTGTTTTTTATCTGGATGATGCTACTTTACCAAGTATTTTGTTTTCTCCTGGAACAGTCCTAAGGATGGGCCCTCAAAAGAAAGCAGCTCACTAAAAGACCCTATATAAGACAGAAGAAATACCTATCCTAACAATGACGTAAGCTGTAACGTAGAAACAGGAGTTACCAGGTGTAGTGGCACACTGACATAATCCCAGTACTCAGATCCATGAGACAGAAGATGAGCATGAGTCCAATCTGGTCAACATAGTGAGACTTCATATCAAAAAATAAATAAATAAATAATAAATAAAAATAAAAAAACTCTACAAGCTGATCAATATGACTCCTCTAAAAATTTGTAACTTTAAAATTGAATTCAAATTGAAATGTTTAATGCTAAATAATTAAAAAGCTTAATGTTAAAAGTCATTAATTACCCTATGGAGGATTAAAGTAAATATAAATGAAGCAAAGATGTCAAGGTGTGGATAAGAAATTAAACATTTTGAATGATAAAGAAATGGAGATAATTTAAAAAAATATTGGAAATAAATAGCTTGATAATTCAAATAAAGACTGAAATGGAAAGCATGACTAATAGACTGATAGATAAGCTCGAGTGGAGGGATGACTATCAGGGACTGAACAAAAGTTTGAAGAATTATTATATTCAAATATTTAAAAAATAACTATAATATTTAAGTCCTCTGAGACATCACTAAGAATCTAAATTTAGGTTTTATTGGTGGTGGCATATGCCTTTAATCCCAGTACTCTGGAGTCAGAGGCAGGTAAATGTCCAAGTTCTAGGCCAGTCTGGTCTACAGAAAGTGTTTCAGGACAGCCAGGGATACACAGGGAAATCCTGTCTTGAAAAAAAAAAAGAAATCTAAATCTGTATGCCTATGATGTTGAAGAGAACTTAAATAGATACTAAAGACATAGAAAACCTATTCAGTGAAATTATGGTAAAAAGTTCCAAAAATCTAGGGGTGAAATAGGCCTTCAAGTACAGAAAAATCCCCAAAAGATGTTACCAGAAAGGAAATACCCTATGCCATGGTTTAATTAAAATAACAAGGACACAGAACAAGTAAGGAATTGCAAGAAAGGTGTCAAGTTATTTACAAAGGCAAACCTATGAGAACAGTAGTGGACCTCTTTAGCAGAAATGAAAGACCAGGAGGGTATGTGCTCTGACATTTCAAACCATGAAACAGAATAATCCCCATCAAGATTATTCTATCCAGCGAAATTATCCTTCAAAGTCCTTTCATGATAAGCATAAGTCAGAACGGTACATGACCACTCAGCCAGAACTGCAGAGAATACTTGAAGGAAATCTACACAGATATGAAGGTGATAGATATGCATGATCGTGGGAGTTTGGGGAAGTGTAATCCTCACAAGGCTCTCTATGAGAATTAGGAAAGAGTCAGAGAGTGCTAACTCACTCAAACAGAAAACCTCCAGGGTTATGGAGAAATTAAGAACAATTTTTCAATAATGACCTTAAGTGTAAAGTCTTAAATTTCCAATTAAAAGATGTAGACTTGTAGATTGAACTTAAAAAATAAGATTTAACTGCTTCCTGTCTGTAAACATCCTCCCTGGCAAAAGACATGTAGAGACTGAAAGCCAAAAGATGGAAAATGAAAACTCAAGTAATCAGGGCCTGAAAATAGAGAGATGGTAATAGTTTATCTGACAAAACTAACTTTAAGATAAAACAGCAAGGAATTTGGATGGTTACGACATATTAGTGTAGGGAGCAACACATCAAGAAGACTTAATAATTGTAAATATAAAGCTCCAGAGTTAAGAGCATCAATTAGACTTATTATATATCTACAGAATTATTACAACCAGCAGCTATGAAATACAAATTTTCAGTAACCTATGGAAAAAAAATCAAAAATATATTACATTAAAAGTCAAAGAACAAGTCTTAACACACCCAAAAGTCATTTAAATGTGTTCTTACATATTAATTGCCAAATCATAATAAGGGAAAATTACAACCAATAGGAAGAAAAACTACACAGACTCATGAGGATTGTTCATGGGTTCTTGAATAAGTTGAGGAGAGGGGTTAAAAAGTTCTTAGAATCAAATTAAAATGAAAACACAATTTACCAGATCCTTTGTGATATAATGAAGGTAGTTTTAAGAGGGAATCCATAGGTATAGATATTTATATTTTAAAATCAGTCAAGTGATGCACCTAATAATCTTAGGAAAATAAGAACAAACCAAGCCCCAAATTGGTAGAAATAATAAAAATCAGGGCAAAAAAAAATCAATGAAGTAGAGACCAAGAGGGGAAAAATATCATCAACAAAATAAAAATTTGGCTCTTCAGGAAGATAAGACTGACAAAACCATGGACAAAAGTAAGCAAAAGAAAGAACTCACATTAATAAAATTAGAGATGGGAAGGAGATCTTACAATTGTTCAGAAGGATGATGTGCATGCACAAGTAATCTTTTTTAAAAGTGAAAACTGGATTCAATAATAGCATATTAATATTATAGCTGTGATCACACTGGTTTCATCCTAGGGATACAATGATGGTGCAACAAATAGATATAAATAAACATAGCAGCACATGTCTTAGTTAGGGTTGCTATTGCAGTGAAGAGGCACAGTGTGTTATTAATTTGCTGACCTTCCCTGTCACCTGGGTACCCTATCCCTTTAAGAGACAAGCTCTGCCCACTTCCAACCCCTGCCTCCTCTCCAGCCAGCTCTCTCTCTTCCTGTCCCTCTTCTGAAGAGGTAACTATTATCCCTCTCCCTTTTCCCCCTTCTCTCCTCTTCCCCCTTCCTCTTTCACTTTCCCCTCTATAACCCACTAAATAAACTCTATACCCAAACTCTCTCTCTCTGAAAAGCGTGTCTGACTGTCTCTCACTTGCCTTGGTCTCTCATCAGCCAAGGGGATCCACCTTCAGGTGACCTGCTGCTGCCCCATCAGGACCTCAGGTGACCCACCACTGCCCCTTGTGGGACTGGTCTCCCACTACTATGTGTTTATAAATAATAACACAATGAGCACAGCAACTCTTACAAAGCAAAACATTTAATTGGGGTGGCTCACTTACAGTTCAGAAGTTCAGTCCATTATCATCATGATGGGACATGGTGATGTGCAGGCAGACATGGTGCTGGAAAAGTAGCTGAGGTTCCTACATCTTTCAAGGATCAGGAAGTGGACTGTATCACAATGAGCAAAGCTTGAGCATATGAGACTTCAAACCCCACCTCCACAGTGACACACTTTCTCCAACAAGGCCACACCTATTTCAAGAAAGCCACACCTCCCAATAGTGACACACCCTTTGGGGAACCATTTTTTTTCAAACTACCACAGCACATAAATGTAATCAAAATCACATAATCATGTGAGTTGGTATAGAAAAAAGTCTTTGACAAAATTCATCATCCATTCATGATAGAGGCCCTGAAGAAGCAAAGGACACACCTCAGCCTAGTGTAATTCTGTATGAGGAACCAGTACCCAATACTCTAAATGGGAAAAACCTGAGTCATTTTGTCTAGACTTGAAAGCAAGACAGGTGTATCTATCCACTCATTTTTTTTCTTTAAATTTTTTTTCATTTTACATACAAACCCCAGTTCCTCCTCCCTTCCCTTCTCCCGCCCTCCCACCTCCACTCTTCCCACTCCCGCATCCACTCCTCAGAAAGGGTAAGGTTCCCTTGGGGAGTCAACGAAGTCTGGCATACCAAGGTGAGGCAAGACAAGCCCCTCTCCCCCTGTATCAAAGCTAAGCCAGGTATCCCACCATAGGGAATAGGCTCCAAAAAGCCAGTTCATGCACCCGGGATAAGTCCTGGTCCCACTGTTGGGAGTGGGGGGCAACAGATGAAGCCACAAAACTGTCACCCACATTCAGAGGGTCTAGTTTTCCCCATGCACGGTCCCTAGCTGTCAGTCCAGAGTCCGTGCACTCCCACTAGCGCGGGTCAGCTGTCTCTGTGGTTTCTCCCTTCATGATCTTGACCCCCCCCATTGCTCATGTGATCCCTCCTCCCTCTCTTCGAGTGTCCTCCAGGAGCTCAGCCTAGTGCTTGGCTGTGGGTCACTGCATCTGCTTCTATCAGTTACTAGATGTAGGTTATGATGACAATTAGGGTAGTCACTAATCTGATTATAGGGGAAGGCACTTTACTATTGCTTGGAGTCTTTGCTGGGGTCATCCTTGTGCATTCCTGGGAATTTCCCTAGCACCAGGTTTCTCCCTAACCCCATAGTGACTCCCTCAATCAAAATACTGCTTTCACTGTTCTACCCCTCCACCCCTCCCCATCCGTCATGTTCCCATCCCCTATTCCCTCACTTCTACCCCCTCTCCCAGTTATCCAGGAATCCTTAACCATTTCCCTTTCCTGGGATCCTCTATGTGTGTCCCTCTCTGGTTCCTCCTTTTTACCGAGCTTCTCTGGGGTTTTGGATTGTGGCCTGGTTGTCCTTTACTTTACATCTAGTATCCACTTATGTGTGAGTACACACCATGTTTGTCTTTTTGGTTCTGGGTTACCTCACTCAGGATGGTTCTTTTCTAGTTCCATCCATTTGCCTGCAAACTTCAAGATGGCATTTTTTTTCCACTGTGTAGCACTACATTGTGTAAATGTAACACATTTTCTTTATGCAGTCTTTGGTTGAGGGGCATCTGGGTTGTTTCCAAGTTCTGGCTATTACAAATAATGCTACTATGAACATAGCTGACAAATGTTCTTGTGGAATGATTGTGTGTCTTTGGGTATATGCCCAAGAGTGGTTTTTCTGAGTCTTGAAGTAGATTGATTTCCAATTTTCTGAGAAATCACCATACTGATTTTAAAAGTGATTGTACAAGTTTGCATTCCCACCATCAATGAAGGAGTGTTTCCCTTACTCCATATCCTCTCCAACATAAGCTGTCATCAGTATTTTTGATCTTACCCATTCTGATGGGTGTAAAATGGTATCTCAGAGTCATTTTGATTTGAATTTCCCTGATGGCTAAGGATATATAGCAATCCCTTAAATGCCTTTCAGCCATTTGAATTTCTTCTTTTGAGAATTCTCTGTTTAGATCTGTACCCCATTTTTAAACTGAATTATTTGGCATTTTGGTGTCTAGTTTCTTGAGTTCTTTATATATTTTGGAGATCAGCCCTCTGTCAGATGTGGGGTTGGTGAAGATCTTTTCCCATTCTGTAGTCTGCCGTTTTGTCTTATTGACCAGGTCCATTGCCTTACAGAAGCTTCTTAGTTTCAGGAGGTTCCATTTATTAATTGTTTCTCTCAGTGTCTGTGCTACTGGGGCTATATTTAAGAAGTGGTCTCCTGTGCCCATGTGTCCAAGGCTACTTCCCACTTTCTCTTCTATCAGATTAGTGTAACTAGATTTATGTTGAGGTCTTTGACCCATTTGGACTTGAGTTTTGTGCTTGGGGATAGATATGGATCTATTTTCATTCTTCTACATGCTGACATCCAGTTATGCCAGCATCATTTGTTGAAAATACTTTCTTTTTTCATTGTACAATTTTGGCTTCTTTGTAAAAAATCAGATGTTCATAGGTGTGTGGATTAATATCTGGGTCTTTAGTTCGATTCTATTGATCCATGAGTTTGTTTTTATGCCAATATCAAACTGTTTTTATTACTGTAGGTCTATAGTAGAGCTTGAAGTCGGGGGTGGTGATGCCTCTGGAAGTTCCTTTATTGTACAGGATTGTTTTGGCTATCCTGGATTTTTCATTTTTCCATATGAAGTTAAGTATTCTTCTTTCAAGGTCTGTGAAAGAATTGTGTTGGGATTTTGATGGGGATTACATTGAACCTGTAGATTGCTTTTGTAGGATTGCCATTTTTATTATTGTTCATCCTACCTATCCAAGATCATGGGAGATCTTTTCATTTTCTGATATCTTCTTCAATTTCTTTCTTCAAAGACTTAAAGTTTTTGTCATACAGGTCTTTCATTTGTTTGGTGAGAGTTACGTCCGAGATATTTTATGATCTTTGTAAATATTGTAAAATGTAATGTTTCTCTTTCTCAACCCATTTATCATTTGTATATAGGAAGGCTACTGATTTTTTGAGTTAATCTTGTATCCTGCTGCATTACTGAAGGTGTTTATCAGCTGTAGAAGTTCCCTGGTAAAATTCTTGGGGTCACTTATGTATGTTATCATATCATCTGCAAATAGTGAAAATTTGACTTCTTCCCTTCCAATTCGTATCCCCTTGATATCTTTTTGTTGTCTTATTGCTTTAGCTATAAATTAGAGTACTATATTGAATAGATATGGAGAAAGTCAACAGCTTTGTCTTGTTCCTGATTTTAGTGGGATCACTTTGAGTTTCTCTCCATTTAGTTTGATATTGTCTGTGACTTGCTGTATATTGCTTTTAGGTTTGTTTCTTGTATCCCTGCTGTCTCCAAGACCTTTATCATGAAGGGGTATTGGATTTTGTCGAAAGTTTTTTCAGCATCTAATGAGATGATCATGTGGTTTTTTTTTTTCTTTTGGTTTATTTATATGGGGGATTACATTGACTGATTTTCGTATGTTGAACTATCCCTGCATCTCTGGGATGAAGCCTACTTGATCATGGTGGATGATTTTCTTTTATGGGTTCTTGTGTTCAGTTTGCAAGTATTTTATTGAGTATTTTTTCATCAGTGGTCATGAGGGAGATTGGTCTATAATTCTCTTTCTTAGTTGCATCTTTGTGTGATTTCGGTATCAGGGTAACTGTAGCCTTATAAAAAGAGTTTGGCAATGTTCCTTCTGTTTCTATCATGTGGAACAATTTGAGGAGTATTGGTGTTATCTCTTCTTTGAAATTCTGGGATATTTCTGTGCTGAAACCTTCTGGCCCTGGGCTTTTTTTGGTTAAGAGTCTTTGGATGACTGCTTCTATTTCCTTGGGGGTTATAGATCTATTTAAATTGTTTATCTGGTCTTGATTTAATATTGGTATGTGGTACCTATCCAGAAAATTGTTTGTTTCTTTTAGATTTTCCAATTTTGTGCAGTGCAGGTTTTCAAAGTATGACCTAATGATTATCTGGATTTCCTCAGTGTCTGTTGTTATGTTTCCCCCCTTTTCCCCTGATTTTATTAACTTGGATATTCTCTCTCTGCCTTTTGGTTAAGTCTGGAAAAGGGCTTATCTATCTTGTTAATTTTCTAGAAGAAGCAACTCTTCTCATTTCATTGATTCTTTGTATTGTTTTCTTCATTTCTATTTTATTGATTTCAGCCCTCAATTTGATTATTTCCTGTCATCTATTCCTCCTTTCTGAGTTTGCTTTTTTTTTTTTTGTTCTAGAGCTTTCAGGTATGCTATTAAGTCACTAGTGTGAGACTTCTCCAGTGTGAGACTTAGTGCTATGAAATTTCCTCTTAGCACTGCTTTCATAGTATTCCATAAGTTTGAGTATGTTGTGCTTTCATATTTGTTGAATTCTAGGACGTCTTTAATTCTTTCTTATTTCTTCCTTGACCCAGTGATGATTCGGTTGAGCATTGTTCAATTTCCATGGTTTGTAGTCTTTCTGCAATTAGTGTTGTTGTTGAATTCTAACTTTAAGCCATGGTGATCCGATAATATACCAGGGGTTATTCCAAATTTTTTGTATCTGTTGACGTTTGCATTGTTGCCGAGTATGTGGTCAGTTTTAGAGAAGGTTCCATGAGGTGCTGAGGAGAAGGTATATTCTTTTGTGTTGTGGTGGAATGTCCTATAGATGTTTGTTAAGTCCTATTTGAGTCATAACATCTGCTAGTTCCCTTATTTCTCTGTTAAGTTTCTATCTGGCAGACCTGTCCACTGGTGAGAGTGGGATGTTGAAGTCTCCCACTATTAGTGTGTGAGGTCTGATGTGTGATTTAAGCTTTAGTAATGTTTCTTTTACAAATGTGGGTGCCCTTGCATTTGGGGCATAGATATTCAGAATTGAGACTTCATCTTGATGGATTTTTCCCTGTGATAAATATGAAATGTCCTTCTCCATCAATTTTGATTGATTTTAGTTTGAAGTCTATTTTGTTAGGTATTAGGATAGCTACACCCGCTTGTTTCTTAGGTCCATTTGATTGGAAAGTCTTTTCCCAACCCTTTGTTCTGAGGTAATGTCTGTCTTTGAGGTCGAGGTGTGTTTCTTGCATGCAGCAGAGTATGGGTCCTGTTTTTTTATCCGTTTTGTTAGCGTGTGTCTACTTATAGGTGAATTAAGTCCATTGATATTAAGAGATATTAATGACCAGTGATTGTTAGTTCCTGTTATATTTGGCTTTGGTGGTGGTGGTATGGTAGTGTTTGTGTGTTTCCCTAATTTGGGGTTTGCTGGTATGAAGTTTTCTGTTGCTTGTACTTTTGTGGGTGCAGCTAACTTCTTTGGGTTGTTGTTTCCCTTCAAGCACTTACTGTAGGGCTGGATTTGTGTATAGATATTGTTCAAATATGGTTTTGTCATGGAATATCTTGTTTTCTCCATCTATGGTGATTGAGAGCTTTTCACTGGGTATAGTAGTCTGGGGTGGCATCCATGGTGTCGTAGTGTCTTCAGAACATCTGTCCAGGACCTTCTGGCTTTCATGGTTTCCATTAAGAAGTCAGGTGTAATTCTGATAGGTCTGCCTATATATGTTACTTGGCCTTTTTTTCTTTGCAGCTCTTAATATTCTTTATTTATTCTGTATGTTTAGTGTTTTGATTATTACATGGCAAGGGGATTGTTTCTGGTCCAATCTATTTGGTGTTCTGTAAGTTTCTTGTATCTTCATATGCATATTTTTCTTTAGGTTGGGAGAATTTTCTTCTATGATCTTGTTAAATATATTTTCTGTACTTTTGAGCTGGAATTCTTCTCCTTCTTCTATCTCTATTATTTTTAGAGTTGGTCTTTTCATAGTGTCCCAAAGTTCCTGGATGTTTTGTGTTAAGAATTTATTGTATTTATCATTTTCTTTGACCAATGAATCTATTTCCACTATAATATCTTCAACGCCTGAAATTCCCTCTTCCATCTCTTGCCTTCTGTTAGTTATGCTTGCATCTGTAGTTCCTGTTCATTTACACAGATTTTCCATTTTCAGAATTCTTTTGGTTTGTATTTTCTTTATTGCCCCATTTCAATTTTCAAATCTGAGGTCTGGAGAGGTGGCTCAGTGGTTAAGAGCACTGGCTGCTCTTCCAGAGGTTCTGAGTTCAATTCCCAGCACCCACATGGTGGCTCAAACCATCTACAACAAAATCTGATGCCCTCTTCCATCATACAGGTATACATGCAGGGAGCACTCAGACATAAAATTAAATAAATTTTTTTTAAAAAATCTTGGACTGTTCCCTTCACTTATTTGATTGTTTTTTCTTGGTTTTGGCTTTCTTTTAGGGATTTATTGATTTCTTCCAATTTTTTGTTTGTCTTTCCTCCCCCCCCCCATTTCTTTAAGGAAATTTTTTACTCTTTAAGGGCCTCTATCACCTTCATAAAGTTACTTTTAAGGTCATTTTCTTCTGCTTCATCTTCATGGGGATGTTCAGGTCTTGCTGCTGTAGAACCACAGGTTTCTGGTGCTGCCTTATTGCTCTTTATGTTGTTGAATGTGTTCTTACACTGTCTTTTACCCATCTCTTCCTCCAAACAAAGCAAATGGATCCTGTGGCTCTAGGGGGTCTCTCTTCCTCCAATTGATGCAGGTGGGGTCTGTGGCTCTGGCAGTAGCTGATGTGGTGGAGGATGGTTGGGTGGGGGGCAAGAAGGATGCTGCTGCATGGTCACTGGGGCTGCAGCAGATGGGGGTGGATCATGGGATATGCCCCCAGGGGTTGGGGCCTATAGGGCAAAGCTGTCCCGTGGAGAGTTTAGATATTCACCTCTCAGATACTCACCTCTTCCTCCAGGTGTGTGGGGGGGGGTGGCTCCTGTGGTCACTGAAGCTGCAGTGGGGGAGGGAGACTGAGTGGAGGGTGGGCTGTTCTCTCCACTCTTATTTAATGTAGTGCCTGAGTTCTTAAGTGGATCAACAAAGTAAGAAAAAGAAAAGGGATAAAATAGGAAAGGAAAAAGTTTGCAGACAACCCAAACCTATACTAAAAAGACCCTAAAGACATCACTGGAAGACTTTCAAATCTGACAAACAGGTCAGTATAAGTATAGTAAGTCAGTAGCTTTTTTGCTATACCAATAATGAACATGCTGAAAAAGAAATCAGAAAAACCTGTTCACATGGCTCCAAAACAAAATAAAAGATCCACAATAACTCTAACCAAAGAGGTCCATGACTTCTGTGGTGAAAAGGATAAGACACTGAAGGAAGAGATAAAATAGGATACAAACAAGAGGAAGGAAAGAGGAAGGGAAGGAGAAAAGGAAGGAAAGGAGAGGGAGGGAAGGAAGGAAATAAAATAAATTCATGGGTTGGCAGAATTTATATGTTAGAAGTCATTATTGCCCAAAGTAAATTACAGATTCAGTTCAGTCCTCATCAAAGCTCTAGGAGCATTCTAAAATATTAGCTACTCTAAAATTAATAATGGGGTTTAAAAAAACTGTGAATAGGGGCTAGAGAAATGGCTCACTCAGTTAAGAACATTTGTTGCTCTTGTAGATGCCCTGAGTCCAGTTATCAGCACCTACATAATGGCCCATAACTGTCAATAATGCCTCTTCTGACCTTTGTAGGCACCAGGTATGCATGTGGTACAGGTACATACATCCAGACAAAACCATTCATACACATAGAGTGAAATAAATAAAAAATAAAGAACCTGAATAGTCAAAGAAATCCTAAGCAAAAAGAGCAATGCTGAGGATATCACAATGCTTGACTTCAAACTGTGGTACAGAGAAACACACTACAGTAACGCTGCTGACACAGAAACAGACAGGGAGCAACTGGCTACAGCATAGTATCA
Organism: Ondatra zibethicus; assembly: GCA_004026605.1. Lineage (NCBI taxonomy): Eukaryota > Metazoa > Chordata > Mammalia > Rodentia > Cricetidae > Ondatra > Ondatra zibethicus. The sequence goes on along the minus strand of PVIU01001082.1, from coordinate 32,930 downwards.
GAAGGTTAACCCACACAGCTCCAGCCTGTTTGTTCTTGACAAGATGCCAAAAACATGTTGGAGAAAAGACAAGCTGTTCACCAACGGTGGTGACAAAACTACATGGCCACATGTAGAAACCAGAACCTAGATCCCTTCCTCTCCCATGCACAAACACCAATCCAACATGGATCAAATTTGAAGCCACTCATGAAAAAATACTTCAAAATACAGTTAGAGTCAAGAACTCTCGACTAAGTCCTCAATTGCTGAGGAAATAGCAAGGACTGGAGATCAGGTTGTACCAATTTAAAAGACATTTACATACAAAGAAAACATTTACCAGAGAAAAGATACAGCCTACAAGAATCTGGACAGGAAGCTCTGTATTCTGCAGGAACTGAGTCCCCAGATCGAAAGAACTCACAAGGTTAAGCACAAACAAACAAACAAACAAACACCAGAGACCCATCAATGGGTCTGACAATTCTCAAATAAAAAGCACAGATGACCTAAACCTACATGAAAAACATTGTCAAATGTCTTCACGAATCAAAATCACTTAAGGATTGTATCTCGCTCCAGCCAGTACGGCTGTCATCGCAAAAACAAAACATAGGAAATACTGGCAGGAGTGTGGGGGGCATGGGAGGGGAACCCTTACATGTGGTTGGGGGAATGTTAGTCCAGCCACCATGGAAATCAGCATGGGAGTCCCTCAAAGGAGACACCACACCATCCCTCTATCCCTCTCCCAAGAAAATCAAAGCCAGGGTTATGTGTTTACGTGTGCACAATAGCCAAGTTCTAGACTCAGTCCAGGTACCTATCAGTGGTTGAACGGATAAAGAAAGTGTGACATATATGTAGTGTGTGTATATGTCTGTGTGTGTGTTATTGAGCCATAAATAGAAATGAAAATACAAACATGTGGAACTGACAGCACAATGTTAAGCAAACCAAACTCAGAAAGAGAAAATATTACATTATTTTTCTTTCAAGTACATGAAATTTTAAAGGGAAATATTTGGGAAGAGCAAGAGTGGGAGGAGGGTGTGAAGAGTGGAAGGGGCCATGATGAAGCCCATTATTATGCACAGCATTTAGAATGGACCAATGAGCATTTAAAAAAAAACTGACTTGCTGAAGGGTGTTTGTATGAACCTCTTATCTTTTTAGAGCTTGTGTGTGTGTGTTCACTATTTTGGGTTGCTCCCTTAGCTTGGATATTATGGCATTTTCCATGTTAGTTGTGTATACACACATTTAAAATAAAGTCTGTATTCTGTAGGCCCCTGCTCTCTCCTCTTCTCTTCAGGTTCCTGCCATGGTTTTCTCACTCTTCTGTCCACCTTCCCACTTGCCCACTACATGTCTGTAGTAGGAGGCTGCTTGTTTACTCCCAGCTGCTCAACCTGAAAATAATCACACAGAAACCATATTATTTGCAATACTGTTTGACCAATAGCTTAAGTGTACTGCTGGCTAACTCATATCTTAAATTAACCCATCTTCATTAATCTGTGTCTCACCACAAGGCTTACCATGTAAAGTTCCAGTGTCTGTCTCCAGAGGGCTACATGGCTTCTTCAAACTCCACCTTTCTTCTCCCAGCATTCAGTTTAGTTTTCCCTGCCTAGCTCTACTCTTTTGCCCTATCACAGGCCAAGACAGTTTCATTAACCAATAAAAGCAACACATATACAGAACTTCCTACATCACATATCCTTTTCCCTGGGGTGACAGTGAAGCTCTTAGCACCTCAGTCACACACTGGAAAGTCGCTGGGACTTTGTCTTAGCAAGCCCCTGATCACTACCTGCTACCCCCGACCCAGGTAGCTGTTGCAAGGAGAGGGTGTGGACTGCTTGTTCTTCCTAGCCACCCAGAACCAAAATAATCACACAGAAACTATGTTAATTAAATCACTGCTTGGCCTATTAGCTCTAGCTTCTTATTGGCTAACTCTTATATTAATTTAATTAACATTAAATTAATTTTATTTCTATTAATCTGTGTATTGCCATGTGGCAGTGGCTTACTGATAAAATTCTCAGGATCTGTTTCTTGTGGCTCCATGGCATCTCTCTGACTCTGCTTTCTTCCTCCCAGAATTCAGTTCTGTCTTCTCTGCCTACTTAAGTTCTACCCTATCACTATGCCAGGGCAGTTTCTTTATTCATTAACCAATGAAAGCTGCACATTGACAGAAGGATCTTCTACACCATTCCCCTTTTCTGTTTAAACAAAAGGAAGGCTTTACCATAGTAAAATTACATATAATGAAACAGTTATCAAGCAAGAATTTCAGTTACAATATTTATAGCTACTTTATTTTTTATCATAGCTAAGGAAAACTATAACTATAAATCCTTCAACTCTATCAAAAACTCCAGAAGGATTTAATATTACCTAAGTAAACAGGAAGTGCATTATAAACAACCTCCAAAACTCTAGACTTGACAGAGACATCTCACTGCCTGGACAGTCACCCAGAGTTCTTCTGTACTGTTGGTACATCCATCTTCAGCCTACAGGCCCATAGTATCCAGCAGACTTTTCTATGAAGCAGGAAATTTCAAAGACAGTTCCACCTATATTGGCAGTTGCCAGTCACTTTCTTCTGTGTCCTGAAGAATATCTGACAGACTCTTTAATGAAGCAGGAACCCTGAAGGATCATCTCACCTTTAGGCAAGTTCAGCAGTCATTTCTCTGCAGGTCCTGTATGTCCAGTTTATGCAGCCAGGCAAGAGTAGTTTCTTGCCCAAATTGCTAACAAACTCCATAAGGAGCCTCTTCGATGCCCATCATCCTCTTGAAGTAGCTTGGTGCTATTAGGAGCAGATTTGTCTCATTGTCATGAAAAGTCCTAAATTCTTAAACATTTTAAATGTCATATTCTGAAGGTCTCTGAAAGATTTGAAGAATCTCTATCCATCTGAAATAGTTCTCTGTACATCTAGAAAATCTACAAACTTGACTATTATAGATGATTAGCTATTAACCTATATTTCTTAATTATACATTACATTTTTAAATGAACTACACAATCACAATACCTTAATCAAGAGCAGAAATATACATATAACAAAATTGACCTTAAATTTGTATCAATAAACCAAGATCCAATGCAAATTATTCATATCTATATCATATCCCCCTTTAACTATAAAAGAACATTTATAAATAATATTTGAGAATAGGGGCATAGCTGTTTGGGGCACTGTTAATCAGGTCTTTCATGGTATATCCTGTGTGCTCTCAGTCAGCAGCTGGGTGAAGTATTTTCTTTGTGGGTGTTCACAGCAACATTTCAGGAGGTCTTGTTCCATGAAACCATATCGGTCTAGAAGCAATCCATAGGTTCTCATCTTCTGTGAAAACAAAAGAAGAACTTCTTTTCCCAAACAACATGTTCTTTAGACCCAAATTCTGAAGTCAAGATACCTTTATAGTATACTTGCTGGTTTAGCTTAGCAGCCCATACAATGAAATGTCTTTCTGTGCTTAGCTCCTTCAGTCAAAAAATTCAAAGAAAACACAATAATATACATAATACAGACTCTCTGTGAATTTTCCATCTTTATGTGGCTTATTTTTCCAACACTGTGACTCATTTAGAGTTCTTTTCCATTTGAGTTTGTCTTTATTGTGTATCTGTAATTATTTTCTGATCAGAAGCATTTCTTAAAATGCTAAGCAGCTTGGTCTCAGTGTCCCTGGGTGCTAGCTCCACCTCTCAGGCTTTAAATATGGTGGAGGTAGTTCACCTCAGCTCTAGGGCTGCTGGGTGGGAGCCATTCTCACCACCTAAACTCTGGGTAGCACCATGCAGCATATAAACCCTTTTTTTTTCTGAGTAAAAGCTAAATCTGCCATGCAGCACACTGCGTGGCCTGAATATATCTCTGTGTATGGTGGCAGAAATCTGCCATGCTCTTCTGCCTGTGCAAGCCTAGTAAACCTGATGCCAGGCAGGGAGCGCTGAGCCACGGGCATGGTCTCAGCCACTTTTTTCCTGTCCCTGAGTGGGCACACAAACACCTGGGCCCACAAATGCCATTGAAATGCTCCATAGCTGGAGTTTGCACTGGTAGCATAGCCCAGGAAGCTGTGTTTTAAAACGGTGTGGCTTTTTTCTGCTGCTGCTGCTGCTGCTGCTGAGTCAGGAAAACCTCTCTTAAAGGAGCTGCAGCACACTGCCAGCAAACAGCAAGAAGCTGTGTTAAACTCTGTATTTTCTTTTTTTTTTGGTCTAGAATTCCTTTTCAAGCCCTCTCAGGTTTTACATGGATTTAGTTGGCCACGTGGGTGCCAATTGTTTCAAGGAGAGAGCATGGGCTGCTTGTTCATCCTGGCCCTCCAGAACCAAAATAATCACAAAGAAACTATATTAATTAAATCACTGCTTGGCCCACTAGCTCTAGCTTCTTATTGGCTAACTCTTATATTAATTTAACCCATTTCTATAAATCTGTGTATTGCCACGTGGCAGTGGCTTCCCGGGTAAAATTCCCAGTGTCTGTTTTTGGCAGCTCCATAGCATTTCTCTGACTCTGCTTTCTTTCTCCCAGAATTCAGTTCCGTCTTCCCACCTACCTAAGTTCTGCCCTATCAACAGGCCAGGGCAGTTTCTTTATTCATTAACCAATGAAAGCTGCACATAGACTGAAGGACCTCCCACACCAGATAGCCACACTGGCTTCCTCTCTCACTGTTTCTGGCACCCTCCCCTGATTCCTCTATTTAAAGATTTCAAGTCATATCCTTTGTTCTTTCTCCTCCACAGCACTCGCCACCTGCTTCTAACTGCTGACTCGACTTTCTGTCCTCTCTCCACCATGGACTACCTATGACCTCTTGAACTTGCAGCCTGTGCAACCACACAAAGGGCCGTGTGTGAGGAAGGATCCCTGGCCTGTTTTAATACTTTGCTCTTGACGTCTTTAAGGTTGAGTGCATCTTTGACTAAAGAACCCCAAATTTGAGTTTATATGGTTCATCCTTACTTACAGTTAAGCCCATACAAGAGCCCTAATGTAAGCTTGGAAAAGCTGAGGCTCTTTGTATTTTAGACCGGGACAAACCTGCCTACAGCTGTCATTCTGTAATGGGAGGAATTTGCTTTTTTTAATGGCTACCTAGTCTGCTGTTAAGCACAATTTATTTAGCTAGTTCCCTATGGAACACAATCTCTATTACAAAAATCTGCTCCAGTGGATAGCCCTGTGTGTAGTGAAAGCCTGGTAACCTTGAGTGGTTCAGTTTAATTGCCTTTGAAGGAGTAGATCATGGCTCCTACTTCTTTGCTATTTCTGGTGACACTAATACTGGAATTATGTGCACTGTCATTGGGAACAGCTGTTTTCAGCTAAGTGTTTGCAGGTCTTGGGATGGAGCGCCATTGATGTGCATTTCCAAGCACAGTCTAATGGCTGACCAGGACGGCTCATAGCCTCAGGTGCACACTGCAGTCATGTGGGAGCTTCAGGAACCAGTATGACTTGGCCCTCTCTGGGACTGTGATGTAATTGGTCTGGCTGCAGCCCAGGTTTATAAGAGGTCCCTGGTGATTCCATCAGGCAGAGGTGGTTTAACTTCCTGGACAGAAAGGGATAGGATGCAATGTTCTGTTTTCTCCTTTGGCCATAGGGAGTCTGCTCTCACCTACTGCTATCCCTTAGTTGCACAAAAGAAAGACAGGTATGACGATTTTTGCTAACCTTCCTAATCATATGAGACTGTTATCCAAATATATACCAGATACTGAAGTGGGTATCAATTGTCAATTGTTTACTGTTATCCAAATATAGACCAAATACTGAAGTGGGTATCAATTGTCAATTGTTTGATATCCTTGCCGTGGCTGAATTTATTCTATAGTGAGGACAATGGAGAGGTGCCTGTATCCTCCAAGGCAGCAGCGTTGCACTGAGCTTCAGCAAAGGTTATGCTCCTTCTTTTAAAGGCCTTGAAGAGCCAGGTGTAGTAGAGCACACCTTTAATCCAGCGCTTGGGCGGCAGAGAGACAGGCAGATTTTTGAGTTCAAGACCAGCCTGGTCTACAAAGCGAGTTCCAGAACAGACAAGGACTGATACAAAGAGAAATCCTGGCTTGAAAAACTAAAAACTAAAAACCAAAAATCAGAAGAAAAAAAGCCCCGAGGAATACTTAGGAATACTTTGGTTTCTTATTTAAATGGAACACATGGCATGTTAAAACAGAAAAAGAAAGAGAATGTTAAATACTGAGAAGTTTGCTGTGCTGAGAGGACTGCGGTACTTTTCTAGCACATTCTTTTTTTCCAAAGTGTTTCCGGGCCTCCCAGCCTCCCCAGACTCCACCTGTGGCTACTCTGAGCAGAAGACTTTGTAGGAGAGAGTGGTCGGGGTATACTGCATACATGTGTGAAATTGTTTAAAAGCAAATTTAATTAGTAAAAATATTGATGAATTGAGCATTTTTTTAAAGATTCATTTTTTAAATGTTATGTGTATGTGTGTGAGCCTGAGTTTGTGTACATGCGTCAAATGTACTTGGGTGCAGTGGAGGCCAGAAGAGGGCGTTGAACCCCCTGGAACCAGAGTTAAAGGCAGTTGTGAGCTGCCTGATGTGAGTGTTGGGAACTGAACTCTGGTCCTCTGCAAGAGACCATCTCTGAATAGTGAGCCATCTCTCCAGATCTTATTTAAGTATCTTAAAGTTTAAAAACTGTGTGTGACTGAATGAACAGAATGTGGCTTTCCTCTAATCAGGACAGCGATCAAGTTTTAAAATATGAGAAGAACATTCTTGAGAGCATGTTGCTATGTATAATACCATTCCCATAGCAGATCAACCCGTGTGACTTACATTTGTCTAGACCCAGGCCAGAATTTGCTGTTGATGATATTAGTAGCTCTAACTAGAGACTAGGTGAGAACTCAAAGATTCATCAGATGAGATGGGGAGATGGTTCTGTGGATAAAGTACTTAGCTCCCAAGTGTGGAGACCACAGTCGGGATCCCCAGAACCCATGTACAAAGCTCAATGTATCATTGAGTGACTGTGATCCCAGTGCTGGGAAGGAGGAGGCAGGAGTCCTGGGCTCTCTCACCAGGGAGTGTAGCTAAGCGGAGAGCTCCAGGTCCAGTGAGAGGCTGTTTCAAAAAATTAGGTGGAGAGCTAGAAGAAGATAGTCAATGCTGACCTTGGTACACACGCACACACGCACACACACACACACACACACACACACACACACACACACACCGAGAGAGAGAGAGAAACAGAGACAAAGACAGAGACAGAGGCAAGAGAGTTAGTTTATAGAGCAGATTCTCCTCTTGCAAACTGAAGTGTGACTGATTAAACTGTTTCATATATTTCCTGAAAATAAAACTGCACCCAGAGCAGTTTGTTTACAAGGGTCTATTGAGTGGCTACCATTCTACAGGCATGGCACTAGGTGTTTGTGTCAAAATTAGGGGAGGTCAATAAAATTCCTACAGTCCTGAAGTTTAGAGTCTGGCAGGAAAGCCAGACACTGGTTAATTGAGTTTCCTTGTGGTAAGAGCTCTGGAGGTGTATGTGGTGTCCTTGAATATCTACACTAAAGAAACTTCATGCAGACGGTGCCAAGAAGGGAAGGAAAGAAACACGAGCTCCCCACAGGGAACTCAAGGCATAGGCAAAGACTTCAGTGAGAAGCCAGGGTAGAGGGAAGGCCTGGAGGACTGCAATGGGGAAACACAGAGGCAAGACTCAGAATGGACCTGAAAGCTGTATGGAGAAAGACTCATTGTCCATGTGCAGTAGTTTACAGAGGACCAAGCCCTCCTGTGGTTGCTAAAACAGCTCCCATAACAAAAGACGGTGAGGACAGTACAAATCCGACGTCCAGAGAACATCTAATAGAAGAACCACAAACACGTGAAGGGGACACCATGGAGATGTCTGCAGAAGAAGTCTTTTCTTCATTCTTCCCATAAGAGCCAACATTGGTGTAGTATTGAGGGACAAGCGGGCTGCTTGTAGTCCCAGCCCCAGCCACCCTTGGCTGTGTCCCGCCACCCGGCTAGCTTACACTCGAAATAATTACACAGAAATTGTATTAATTTAAACACTGCCTGGCCCATTAGCTCTAGCCTCTTATTGGCTAACTCTCACATCTTGATTAACCCATTTCTATTAATCTGTGTTCACCACGAGGACGTGGCTTACCGGCATGAGTTTAACCAGCATCCATCTTGGGCAGGAGAAGCATGGCGTCTTCCTGTCTGTCCTTCTTCCCAGAATTCTGTTCTGTCTACTCCGCCCACCTAAGGGCTGCCCTATCAAAAGGCCAAGGCAGTCTCTTTATTCAACCAATGAAAGCAACAGAAAAACAGAAGGACCTCCTACACCATTAGTACAAATCCGACGTCCAGAGAACATCAAAATCTATTAGAAGAACCACAAACACATGAAGGGGACATCATGGAGATGTCTGCAGAGGAAGAAGTCTTTTTTTCATTCTTCCCATAAGAGCCAACATTGGGGTTAGGCTGGGATTGCCTTCACTGCCACTAGCTGGTCTGTTGGAAATCTGAGCACAGGTACACATTCCTGAAGCAGACAGACTCAGTAAATGCACCCTGTTGTGTGTTCCTTGAAGTCACTATTGTGGATTTTTTTCTCTCTCAGCCTCTTGAGTTTTATTACAGAAAATCCATTTCATGGGTTATTATTATTATTAGTTTGGTATAATTGTCTTGTTTCTTTGTATTACTCTTCATTTTTATTGGGAATTTATTTCTTTTCTCATGCAATACATCCTGACTGCAGTTTCCCCTCCCTCAACTCTTCCCAGTCTCCCTCCTCCCCTCTCCCTCAGTTTCCCTTCTGAAAAGAGCAGGCCTCCCAGGAATATCCACTGAACACGCCATAACTAGTTACAATAACACTAGGCACAAATCCTCATATCAAGGCTGGGAAAAGCAACCCAGTAGGAAGAAAAGGGTCTCTAGAGCAGAGGAAGGAGTCAGAGACACCCCACTCCTAGTGTTAGGAGCCCCACAAGAATAATAAGCTAACAACTATAACATGTATGCAGATTATTTTTCTTTTTATTGTAAGTTTATTTCTTCTTTCTTTAGACTCCATTGACATGAGTGAAGATGTCTATCTTCCCCTAATAATGGAGTTCAGTTTAGACTTTCAGGAAGCCTTTCTTCTGCATGCTCCACTCCTGGCTAAGAGGACAAGACATAGAGTGAGAACATAATTCAAGCTCTGAGAAAATAGAACAATTAGGCAACAAAGGACTTAATACTGTTTACAATACAAGAGTATCTAGTACATTAGTTGTGTTTCATGTGTGTGTGTGTGTTGTGCAGGTGCACAAGCCAAAGGACAATAGTGGCTGTCCACTCTTTTCTTAAGTAGGATTTTCCACTGGCCTTGTCAAGTAGGCAGGGCTGGCTGACCGCTGGGCCTGGGCATCTTCCTACCTCCAGCTCTGCAGCAGTACTGGGATTCCAAGTACTTGCTTGTCTTTCTGTGTGTGCTGGAGAACAAATTCCAGCAGCTGTACCTTCATAGCGCGTACTTTACTGACTGACCCATCTCTCCACACTAGCTGAATTTTTCCAAAACAACAAAAAAAGTACTATTTGACTCTGAATTCTAAAAAAAGTGCCAGGTGGGGGTGGTAGCTCAAGACTTTAATCCCGGGATTTAATCCCAGCATTCGAGAGGCAGAGACAGACAGATCTCTGAGTTGGAGGCTAGCCGAATCTGCAGAGGGAGTTCCAGGACATCTAGGGGATATACAGAGAAACCTTGTCTCAAAAAAAAAAAAAGCCAAAAAGAAGAGGAGAAGAAAGGAGATTGGGAAGGGGCAGTTGGGGCAGATTTGGGAGGAGTCAAGGGGAGGAGTGAGCTGACAATGATCAAAATACAAGGTGTGAAATTCTCAAAGAATTAATAAAATGTTATATATTTAAAAGATAGCTTAAAATAAAACACCCCCTTGACCATGTCCTTCCCCAGTTCCAATCTTCTAGAATGAACTGGGGTTGTCACACTGGGGTGATTATCCCAGACACTCCTGTTTATATGCCAGTGTCTCAAAGCGCTTGCGTTTGACTGTGTGCACAATTCTGTCTGCAGAGTCTTAAGATGGCTGCCTGGCAGTGATGAACCTCTTGCACAGAGGCTCTGTTTTCTCCTGCCCGGTACATCATGCTGCTTCTGCCCACCTTGGTGAGGATCTTGTACTTGTTTGTTCGATTTACTTAACTGCTGAGTTCTGTAACCTATGAGTCTTCCTCAGGTTGCTCCTACAGACTACCACAGAGATGGCAATGGAAATAGATTTATTTTCCAACACTTCTGAAGACCAGAAGTCCAAGGCTGAGGCACCAAGTTTGGTTTCTGGAGAGGGCTCTCATCCTTACTTGCAAGTTCATTCTCTACTGTCTTCACACTGCTTTCTCCTGGTGTCACTTCCTGGTAAGGACAACAGCCCTGTTGGATTAAGACCTGTCCTTATGAGGTCACTTAGCCCTAACCGTTCTCTGATAGGGCCCTCTGTTTAAATGTAGACACACTGTGTGTAAAGAGATTACCTATATGAACTTGTAAATGCCCAGTTGTTTTCATAGCATGTGGTCCGGATGTCCTATCCTTATCTTATGTTCATCAAGAGATAATGTCCCTTATTTTTTCTAAGCTTTAAATACAGCATGATTGTTTCCCCTTGAACTAGTAGCAGCGGGAACTTCTGTCTCTTCTGGGGAGGCCGTGGAGGGGAAGAAGGAATAGAGGCGCGGAGGAGGGAGAGGCCGGTTGTGGGAAGGCTGATCGCCAGTTGCTCATTCTCAACCGCCTACAGATTTCTTGGCTCCAAGAGTGGGAGAATTTGGCATTTGAGTATGCAGAGATGGAGGAGGCAGGAAAAGCCAGAAATGTCTTGTGTGGGCTGCCAGCCTTTTCCAAGAACTAGCATAGCCAGCAGGCAACCTGAGGAGAAGGAGAAAGCTAGAGGCCACTAGCAGACACCCCGAGGTCCATGGCCAGACCCCATGCAGAAGGATTGTCCAGGGAAGCCATCTCCTTATGCTAAAATAAGCTGTTGTTTGGAGGATCTTCTGAGACACAGTGTCATCCAAGGCCAGAAGTTCTCGAAATCTCTGTTCACATGAATCAAAAAGTAACAACCCAGGGAAGATCACACGTTTCTCCCCTTAGTAAATCTGTGGCTGTGGTTGCTAAGGTGTCTGGGTTCTGGCAGCCCTAACAAACTGGGGTCAGTCACCTGTCCTCAATACAGCAATTAAACAGGAGTAGTGGAAAGCAATGAATGGAAGATTACTCTACGTAGCTGCGTTGAGAAAAGAAACTAGTAAAGAAATCCAGTGACCTCCAAGACAACCTCCTAGGCTCTGACATGAGGTTTAGGTTTCAGTAGAGAGCAAGAAACAGGCACAGTTAAGCGATCCTGTCACGGTATGTTCCTCAAATCATTGACCCTTCCCGTCTGCTCAGCTTCCGTCTCTCCATCATTGACCTATCCGGTCTACTCAGCTTCCTTCTTTCCTTCATGGTAATCTGAACAGCTGCTAGAATTCTGTAAAATCTCTTTTCAAGAGACAATTTCCTGCTCTGCCTGGCTCAGGGCTTCAACTTTCCCCTTCTCCCAGCGTCCGATTCCTGGGGAATTCCAATTTTAGGGGGTTTTATTGTCTCAAGAGCCTGACCGTCAAAGACAGGGATCGCAGTGTCTCCTTAGCATCCCTTCATTCTCGTCAGGGCAGTTACAAACCCACAAGGGCTCTCTGTAGAGAGCTGGGAAGACATACTTTGACATCTAGTCTAAGTATGTCATTCTTACACGTGCACAAATTGGATGGCTGGGGGACACTTAGGAATGATTTTGTTATCAGACTGGGAAAACGGATTTGTGCTACTATCATCTGCTGGTGCTCCCCTGGCAACACAGGTCCTCCTCCTCAGGAGGTGATCAGCCAGCCAGAGTGCCAGCAGAGCGAGGTGGAGAAACTCACATTAAGTCACGTCTTATGGATTCCCTGGGACCTTGCCCCTGGAAAAACACTTCAAAAATATTAACGATTTAATTTGGTAGAAGATGTAATTTGAGACAAGCGTGCGTTCATCCTCTAGCCCCCAACTTGTTGGTTTGAATGTTTCTTGGAAATGGTTAGTGCATCAATTTCCTTTTATGTTTGTTTGTTTGTGTTCTCAGGCAGCTCCTAAAATAACCTGTTAAACTCCTCTGTCAGAGCACAGAGGATTTTTTAAGAATAACTTGGTGACATCACAGCTGTCCTGGTTTGGTTAGAGATTCTCACTGTCAAGTAGCCGTATTTGAATCTCAGCCTCCGCTGAAGCACCACCGACCGTTCACTCAAAGGCACAGTTGCAGAGGGTGTTTTGAGCACTGATGTTTAGTTAACATTGGTAAGAACACTTGGTGTTCTATCTACTACTATCAGGTAAATTAGGCACCTTTGAGACATTACTCGTGGATTTGGTCCTGCCTGTCCCCTCACTTGCGTGAGCAGTTCCCTAGGAGAAAGGAATTGGAGTCTGCAGTGGACAACAGCTGCAAAACAGGAGCCTTATTTGAGATGGCTAATTGGGGATTCTCCTTTAATGATTAGACAGAGAAAAATACTCCCAGGGAAGTGAAGATCCCTTAGCAGTGATGGAGGATTACTTCTGAATGCAATAGCTGAATTAGACACACCATGTTTCCTCTCATGTGGAATCTTTTGTCATCTCTATTTCTTCCCCCTGTTGAGAGCAGAACCTGACTGGGAGCCCTCTCCAAACCCTCGCGTGAAGAAACTTTAACTCAAATTCAAGATGTTTCAGTTTCCATGCAGACATTTTAGAGATTTATTTCATTTTTAATTATATGTCTGAAAGGGTGCACATGGGTGCAGAGGACAAAGACCAGAGGCCTGGGATCCCTTTGTAGCTGGAGTTAGAAAGAGTTGTGAGCTACCCAGTGTGGGCACTGAGAATTGAATTAGGTCATCTGCAAGAGCACTGTGGGCTTGTCACCACAGGGCCAGCTCTCCAGTCCCTAAGCAGATTTGATTTTTGTTTTATGAGTGTTTTGTTTTCATGCATGCGTGTGTACCATGTGCATGCCTGGTGCCCAGAGGCTAGAAGAGGGTGTCAGATGCCAAGGAACCAGAGTTGTGGTTGGTTGTAGCTGCCATATAAGTGCTGGTATCTATAAATTCTTTTTTCCTTATAACCATAATTCCTGCTGTAGTCATTGTCTACTGCTTTTGCAAACACCTTTCGGTTTAGCAAAAACAATTTGAAAAGCACCCACTATGTGTCTAACTCTATGCTTGGACCATATCTCATCCTATAACACCTTCAAGACCTGGTATGGTCTTGTCCAGTTGGCAAACACCAGCATGGAAGTGTCCTTGGGGCTACTCTCTTGGCCACGGTCACTGAACTGGGAAATGAGAATCATGCTCCAGTTGTTTCAAAGTCAATGCTTCAGCATCTCAAGCTAAGACTAACCTGTGCATCCTTTTTTCTCACTTGGCTTTTGTCCCCACAGGAGTTTAATAGGGAAGGCAGCACATGTCTCTGTTTTCAGATAAAGGCAGGAATGACAAGATTGGTACCTTGCCTGTGTTTCCCAGCACCTGAAACTGTCTCCTTGACCATGAACTCACCAGCGCCACCTACCAGCAACTGTCTAGTATTGCATCCTACTTTCCCTGGGTTGGGGGGGCTCTTGGTGAGGCCTTCCTGGGCTCCCTTCCCTTTGGGTGGATCATCCATTATTCCCAAACCAGCACTCTCCATTCCCCTTGCTGTCTCCTTGTCCCTGTGTAGCCTGTAAGCACTAGCTGCTCTCCAGGGAACCAGCTCGTGCATTCTTTGCCACACACATCAGTGACTTCATCTTTTCCCCGGGTTTAGATCAGTGGTTCCTAAACTTTGCGATGGATTAGAATCATCTAGGGAGACTTAAACTTCCTAGAGTGTTCAATGGATGAATTAACCCAGCATCTATGATAATCAGGACGTCTTTTTTTTTTTCTTCAAAGCTCTCTGGGCGATTCTTAAGTGTAGTCAGTTGTGAGACCCAGATACATAAGTCATGTCCTCTGTGTTCTTGAGTGAAAACTAATAAACCCTACTTCCTCTTCCATACAAGAGGCCTGTGTCTCTACCTGTTTCCAGTTTCCTTCAGAACCCAAATGTCCAAATTAAGCAAGTGAAAATACAGAGGGTCCCGTCACACTTGTGTGTCCCCAAAGGACATATGCTAACAGTGCTGGTTGTTTATCTGGCATGCCTGTTGTGTCGCTTCTGACAAACCTACTAAGGACAGCATGACTTCTTAGCCAGGAAGACCTTCCTGTGAAGCCAGTGGTACCCCTTTGCTTTCTCTGACACATCTCCCCTGGCCTTGTTTGTTGACTCCTGCCATGAGAGGCTGGACCGCTTTTCACATCTGCACTCCTTCGCTCCTGCTGAGTCCTGGGTCTGTCTGCCCTCATCACCTGGGTCTTTGAGGATTTTACAGGGATGGGAACGGACGCTTTGTGTCTGTATTCTATGTGCCTTCCTCTGATGACCCAGGCTCTATTATTTCCCAAAATGTCTTCATAAAACACTGGCCTGATTATGCACTTGGACCTGCAAAGGTACTTTCCTAGGATGCATAGCCCTTAACAACTTTTCAGAAGGATTCCTTGGCAGAGGACCAAGTATGGGGTGACACTTTAAGAAAACTGTGTATTCTGACACGTACCAATGCCTCGTCTTCCACTTGTATTGGAAAACCTGGTCTTCCTAACCAGCTTCTGTCCACACAAAGAAAGCAGACAACAGGCTTTCCCGGAGCCATTCTTGCCACTTTATACCTGCATGCCCTGGAGACCTGAGTCCTTGCTTACTGTAAACCCACCCTCCCCATCTCCTCCAGCATGTCACACCTGGATTAGCATCATAACTTTCTAATTGATCCCATTGTTTCCGATTTGTGCCCTCTTGATGTGGTTGTGTGTGTGTGTGTGTGTGTGTGTGTGTGTGTGTGTGTGTACAGGTTTATTATAGTTTTTTTTTTGTTTTTTGTTTTGGTTTTTTGAGACAGGGTTTCTCTGTAGGTTTGGAGCCTGTCCTGGAACTAGCTCTTGTAGACCAGGCTGGCCTCAAACTCACAGAGATCCTCCTGCCTCTGCCTCCCGAGTGCTAAGATTAAAGGTGTGCGCCACCACCTCTCAGCTTATTATAGGTTTTTATGTGCATGTATGTACATGTGCATGTGTGAACAAGTGTACAGGTGCTTCTTCAATTGTTCTCTACCCAAATCTCTGAGGCAGGGTCTCTCCCTGACCCTGGAGGTCCCCACTTTAGCTGGGGGGGGAACTCCAAGGACTCACTTCCTTAGCACCAGGATTATAGATGTGCACTGTGCTCTGCCTTTACAGGGGTGCTGGTGAGCAGACCGTAGACCCAAATGCTTCCGCAGCAGGCACTTACAGGGTAAGCCATCTCCCTAGCCCAGTGTGACCTTTATAAAGTAGGTTGGCTCTTGTTACCAATGTGACTGTGTGGTCCCTTCTCCACAGTCCCTAGCTGTCCCCAGTACAGACTCTTCGTAGCACACCAGCAGGGGTTACTCTACAGCAGAGCTTGTTCGAGGTTGCTAGAACGTGAATTTTGGTGCCCGTGAGTTTCCAGTGGCCAATGGAACCATCTCTTCCCATGTAGGTAGTAAGCTGGCACTGTCAGGGAATTAAACATCAACCAGAGACCTTAACTAATGTGGCAAGTCCTGCACGACCCCCTGTCTCTCCAAGTTCCCCAGTTAGATGCCGTTGCATGTGGTGGCTGTTTGCTTGCTAGGGCTCCATTCATTCATTCATCTTTCATAGACCCTTCCTGCCAGCTTTGTTACCATTCCACTAGGAAGACATTAACTGCCCAGCCAGCTACCCACCTTTGGAGCCTTCACTCAAGGTCTGTTTGTGGGCTATGCTTTCATGCCTATTTTTTGGCATGTTAGGTCATTAACATAAATTTACCCAATGACGGGGAACTTTTAGACTTGAAAGAATGAACAGATTCAAGAGTTTCACAATTCTACAAGCCTGACCTGTTTTCTCCTTATTGGAGTCCAGGGCTAAAACTCCAGAGACGTTTTGTTGCAAGCTCTTTGGAGTGGGTATGTTTGCGTAACTCTCAGCACCCCTTCACGTGTCCTGCAGAAGAGGGAACTTGGGAACCACGTTCTGTTCTCCAACCATGGCCATAGATGCTGAACTGAGAGGCCATCAGACCCCAGCTCAACTAATAAAATTCATAACATCAGAAATATGGAGTTAATAATTCAACATTTCAGTTCAGACACAGATGGAAAATAAAACACATGAGTCTGGGGGAGATCATAAAGTGCTTCCTTTATGAAATGAGAAGACCCAAGTTCACATTGCCAGCACCCACATAAAAAGTTGGGAGTGGCAGTGTCCACCTGCAATCCTAGGGCTGAGGACACAGAGACAGGAGGCTCCTGGGGCTAGCTGAGCAACCAGCCCAACAAATTGCTCAGCTCCAGATTCAGCAATAGACGTCTCAAAAAACACAGTTGATAGCAATGGGGAAAGACTTCAGTGTGTCCCTCTGGCCTTAATCTTCACATAGAGGTATGCATGCACACATACATCTACACAGACGCACAGACATGGACATAGGCATAAACACATACACCGCAGTCTTAGCTTTAACTATCAGCTCAACATGGCCCAGAGTTCGCTGAGAAGGGAGTCTCAGCTGAGGGACTGGTCCGATTTAGTGGCCTGTGGGGATTATCTTGATTATTGGTTGATTTAGGAGGCCTCAGCCTATTGGGTGTGGCACCATCCCTAGGCAGGTGATCCTGAACTGTGTAAGAAAGCTGATTGAGCCAGGTGATGGTGGCACACGCCTTTAATCCCAGCACTCAGGAGGCAGAGGCAGATGGATCTTTGTGAGTTCGAGGCCAGCCTGGTCTACAAGAGCTAGTTCTAGGAAGGGCTCCAAAGCTACAGAGAAACCCTGTCTCGAAAAACCAAAAAAAAAAAAAAAAAAAAAAAGAAAAAAAGAAAAGAAAGCTGATTGAATATAAGCTGACCTGGGAAAATATTAGCAAGCAGCATCCTTCATGGTTCTTGCTGCATCTCTTTCTTTGGTTACGAAGTGGGTTTTTTGGTTGGAAGGAATGTTGCCTGGGATAACGAGCAGGGCTGCTTCCATGTTCTAACTGATTCCCTACAAGATGAAATGCATCCTTTCTTCCCTCGAGCTGCTTTTGGTCATGCTGGTTGTCAGAGCAACAGAATGAATCTCTCTCTCTCTCTCTCTCTCTCTCTCTCTCTCTCTTTCTCTGTCTCTGTCTCTCTTCTACACACACATAAAAACAATAGCAAAAAAAAGTCCACAAGGTCACAGGAGAGCGATTTTTCCCACCATGCCCTCCAGAACAAGCTCATGGCTGAAAAGACACTGAGACATGAAAAGGACAGAGGAGAGGAGAGAGTGCCCTCTTTGTCCCTGGCTGTGTTCCACGTCCTTCCTGAAGCTCGGCTCCTGCTCTCTGTGGCTTCTGAGAGACAGCAGCCACTGTGTCCTAAAGCTAGGTTTTCTTTCAAGGGCTGCAGGTTGCTCAGGATGGCTCCCGGTGCTTAGAACCAAAGGGTCCAAATGAATACAGTTCCTGTGGAGTTTGTTACAAAAGAGAAGAAATCAGTGTCCTTGCTGTACTTTCCTGGTGGAATGTTTTGCTTAAACCAAATAGGTGACTAACGATAAGAACTCAGAGCCTAGCTCGGCTGCTGGGTAAAGCTGGGTACAGGGGCTCAGTGCTGTACTTTTGTTTCATTATTGTTATCATTGTCATTATTATTTTGTTTTTTTGAGACAGGGTTTCTCTGTGTAACAGCCCTAGAACTCGCTCTGTAGGCCAGTCTGGCCTTGAACTCACAGAGCTCCACCTACCTCTGTCTCCTGAGTGCCGGGATTAAAGGCGTGCGCCACCACACTCGGCTGTGGTTTTGTTTTTTATGGGCCTCTTGCTGCTTTTCTTTCTGTAACTGGACAACTGGACACCTTTGGTGCCGTTTCACTTCCCAGCATGCTTTGTCTCTGATAAGTCGTAACCTTGCAGCACAAGTGTGTCCTCTACACTTGGAAATGACAGACACTTCTCTAGGACATGGTCAAATAGAAGGAAATGAGCAACTGCTTTTAGCTGTTTGAAAAATTTGATACATTAGGACATACATCTTCAAAGAATCTGAGAATAAATTGATTTTCCCCCCAGCTTCCTTCTCCTTAAGTGACAATCTAACACGGAGAAAGTGTGCCAGTAATGAGCTGGTATTGGAGTAGTCTGGTGACAGCCGGACTCACTGAGGACCCCAATTAATGGCTTCTCTGTACTCTTGCTTCAGTATGGCCCTAGCTGAGTCTATGACTTGCTGTAGCCAAGACGGCGTGGTGGAAATGACAGACTCAGCTCAAGTGTCTGTCTCTAGAGGCCTGAGCAATCAATCCCTTTGCTCTCCTGGGCTTGCTCCTTCTTAGGCCTTGCGTCAGTCTGACATTGAGGGCCAGCCCTGGCAAGTGTTTTAGAGACAAGAAGCTACCTAGAACAGAACCAAATTATTCTAGTCAAGGCCAGCCCCAGCTAACCTGCCAGCTCTGCAGAGATATGAGCAAGGCCAGTTCAGACCAGGGGCCTGTGAACTCTGGAGTACTAATAAATTACTAGTGTCTGAAACCATATGGTTTCTGTGTGGCTTCCTAAACACTTGTGGTAGTAGACGATATAGCTTAATCTTTTCTCAGCTGAGATTACAAAGGCTTAAGTCCCTAATACGGAATCTGAAGGAAGAAGAGACTAGAGAATTGCCAATAGATTTGGAGGTTTTGTTCCAGTGACTGATTCGGTATGGGCCTGCGCTGCGTGCATGGAAGCCATGCTACAGGGATTTCATACCCTGTGAGATTCTGCTCCATGGCAGTGGTAAGCAAATGATAGCCGTAAGCCAAATTCCGTGGTCAGTCTTGGCAAATAAAGTTTTATTGGAATCTACTCACACTAGTTTGTTCACATATTGTCCATAGTGGCTTTTTTTTTTTTTTCTGCATTGGAAGAAGTGTCTGGTTGTGACAGACAGGGCCTTGTAAACTCTAAACTTTTTACTTTCTGCCCCTTTCCCCCAAAAAGCTTGTGAGTGCTTGACACAGAGCGTCTAAACCTAAGAATCCATGCATTAATAATTGCGTATATGAATTTACACTGCCAAGGCAGAGAAAACGAGTATTGCAAATAGGAAGAAGACTGTTGAAGGTGCAGAGGAAGGGGCTCTACTCGGCAGCCATGGGGCTGCTTGGTGTGTGTGCCCGTAGAGAACAGCAGGCAGTTATTTAATTAAACACCTCTACTTGGGATGGAGGACAGTTTGTTCTAAATATAAGCACCATCTTTAACTCCTTCAAAGTCACTTTCCTCTGCAGCTTGTGGCTTGTCATCTTCTCTGGAGTGTAACATTTTTAGGGATGGAAGAAACCATGGAGAAAAATGCGCCAAGAGATTGGTTCTAATGGCATTCACCATTGAATTACTGTCTGATAAATAAACAGACGGAGAGTCCTAAAGTGGCTCACCCGTGATGGATCCCAGGTACTAAAATACTTCCTCCCGCAGGCAAAATCTCCTATCTTAGTGTGAAATTATGGAGAGCAAATGGAAAGAGTGATGACGGGTATAGAATATTCTCCTAAATTTATAATAATTGAAATGTATGAGAGAAATACATAATTTAAAGGAATAGTTCATCTGCCTTTGTGATGTAAATAACTTCACGCCGTGAGTGTCGGATGTGGCTGCTTTCTCTTCTGCCTCACTGAACCCCTGTCATGTGTCAAGCTTGCACGATGTTCTCGCTCTGACTGAGATGTCACACCCAAGTCTCTACGTCTGCCACTGACTCAGCATGCAGCCACTGCCCCGCCTCCGAGGCCTGTGCTTTGGCAGCTACCCTGCTGAATTGTTCAGCTCCCTCAAATGTAGCCTTCCTTTCCCTCACTTCTCTTAAAATCCTCAGATTCTGTCAATTCTTACAACAAATTATTGCTATTTCTCTATGACATTGTGGCCCCAGCAGCTTCTGCCTAGAAGGCCAGACGGTAGGTCCTTTACTTTCCGCCCTAATACCAGTTCTCCTCACAGCAGGCAGAGCGATCTTCTCAAGAGAGAAATGGGGTGGGATCCCTTTCTGCCTAATCTCTCAGTAGCCATTCTTGCTGCTTCGACTTCAGCCTTCTCACAGCAAGTGCTGGTGGTCTGGCCTGCACTGTTTCTCTGACTTTTCTTTTGAGGCGTTTCTTCTTGCTGACTTCGGAGTCCAGTCCCGCCACACTCCCAAATTGCCTGCCTTATTCCTGGCCGCCCCAGCCCTGGCGCCAACTATAAACTTCTCTGTGGCGCTCTCCTTTGCTTATCAGGCCCCGTCTTTAGACATCTTGTGTTAACAGCTCTGGGATGTGGGAGGCAATGCCATCCTCTTCCAAGTAGGGGTCAGGCATACTGACAAACACCCTACATACCCCATAACAGAGGTGTTCTGGCCCCTGTCGTAAGAGGCGGGCGGGCCTGCTTTTTGTCCAAGGCCACCCGGCTACCGCCGCCCGGTGCCTGGTTAGCTTATACCCGAAATAATTACACGGAAACTGTATTCATTGAAATACTGCCTGGCCCATTAGCTCTAGCCTCTTATTGGCTAACTCTCACATATTTGTTTAACCCATTCTAATAATCTGTGTGTCGCCACTAGTCGTGGCTTACCGGGAAAGATTCAGCATCTCTGACCTGGCAGGCTTCATGGCGGGCAGCTCTCTCTGGCTCTGTACCCTTCCCAGTATCCTGTTCTCTTTATCCTGTCTATTTAAGTCCTGCCCTATCAGAAGGCCAAGGCAGTTTTCTTTATTTAACCAATGAGGGCAATACACAAATAGAAGACCCTCCTACACCAGGCCCCTGTGTCAGTAGTCCCTAGGCTAAGAAGCCTTTCCCCATCTGAGTGCTCAAATGTTTCCTCCCAAGAAAAAACTCTACACATTCCAAAACGTCTTCCCCACCCTTCCCACTGATAGTCCTTTCTTACTCTGCTGAAATAAGAACACACATTTCTGGTTTTGTCACTCCTCCCCAATTGAAAGTAAGCTCCCTGAGGGCCGGCCGGACCTTTGGCTGGCTCACCACTGATTCCCCAGTGTACAATGCTAGCACACAGGGCCTTCCGTAAATGCGGCTACATTCTGAGGTTTGGGGAGTCTGCTCCATACCCACAGTTGAACAGACCACCAAGAAAACTACTCATGTGTTTCTCGGTTCTTTAAGCCACAATGGATATATACTATAAGCAACGGATCTTGTGGGTTGTAACAAAATGAACCTTGCTTTACGGGCATGTCCATGTACCAAAGTGTCATGGGGAAATCCATTATTATACATTTGATATAACCATTTCCCCCGAAAATAATGTAGAGAACAATGGAGGAAGGCACCCGAAGTCACCTCGGACCCTCACAGTCGCATGCACACATGCGAATGCACACATGCTTAGATACGTGAACACACACAAAGGAAAAGCAAACGCCGCTTTAACAGAGTGTTCCTGGCTTCCTCCTTCCAAGCTTGCATGCTCCGTTGACCACCTTTCCCACATAGAAAAGCCCAGCTCCATTCTCAGCCAGCTACTGCCCCGCAATGGCCACTGCTCATTTCTTACACCTCGCTCGCTTTTCTACCTAATCCTAAGGTAGCTGATGCAATGGAGGTAGAAGCCCTGGGGAGCCTGGTGCTCCCTCACCCATGGTCCGTCAGCCTGCCAGCACATGCCACAGTCAATACTGGATTAATAACTTTCTTAACCTTGAGTTCTCTGTAGATTTTTCTCTTGGACAAAATTACAAGTCTCCCTCAGCCCCAATTTGGCAACAATAGAGGGAACCTTGAAATGATTATCCCAATTTAAAGACAGCGTGGATTTCCTGGCTCATTTTTATGAACATAAAATTGTGTGTCCTTTGTTCTTAAAAGCCATGCATGGGCTTTACAAAATAAATTCATTTATTTTTGCCGCCTAGACTTGTCTCCATCTCAAAATGACTTTGAATTTTATTTTTCAAAGATGTGAATCTCTGTATTTGGCATGAGACGTTTTAATTTTAGATTATGACCGCTTCTCCGCTTTCCTCCTACACTCTTGTTCCCGACACTCGTGTGCACGTTGACTGCACACTTCTCCACATTCAATAAATAGCCACCATTACCATGGAAATGGTCTAAACAGGAGCTGGCTGGTTGGCGGGAGCCTCCAGCTGGAGACCCCTGGTGTCACCAAATGAAAGGTGCCATCTATTCCTTGGAAATAGACCCCACTCTTAGCCAAAGTGCCCTACTGGCCTTATCAGGGGTTGCATTCATTGCCTCTGCTCAGCAGTCTACTTCTTAGTGAAATCATTGCTTGGTAGCCCCCCATAGCAGGCAGACAACCTTGACCTCCCTTGGCTCTGCCTGGACAAGTAGCCTGCAGGCTTGCCTACTCCAGCCCCGCTTCCTCCACACTCCCTCTTTCTTAGGATACAAGCTCACTTGCCCCGTCTCTGTAATCCCGCTGAGGTCTTCAGGAAGGGAAAAGCCCTAAGGTATCAGAGTCATATTCTAGCTGCAGTAGAGTTGGCTGTGAAATCTAAATTAGCAAAACCCAGGAGAGAGTGACTGAGCCTTTTCATATTCAAGGAAGCAGCATGCAGAGAACGTGAGGCAGGAGGCTGCAAAGAATCAGCTTTGGAATCTGGTGTAGGTTCAAAGTTTTATTTTACCACATACATGCTGTATTGACCAGTGGTAAATCACTGACCCTCTCTGGGCTTCATTTTCCACCCCCTGTCCACCCCTATCCTTTGCCCATCCTGACCCAAATGGGGTTTGTAGTATGTATCTACCTTGTTAGAGCTTAAAGAAGGATTAATAGTAAGTAGTACCTTTAGCATTTAAGTATGTAGCTGATCCATATTAGGGGCTTGTGATGGTTCACACTGACTGTCAAGTTGTTGACGTCTAGACTCACCTGGGGAGGCAAGCCCCAGGGTCGTGTCTATGAGGGATTATTCAGATTATGTTAATTGAGGCGGAAAGATTCACCTTCCATAGACCAAGATGGGGGGGGGGTAGAGGTGGGTGGGTGGGGGTGGTGTCTCACAAGTTGGAAAAACGGAGAAAGTTGAAGTGAGCTGAGCCGAGGGTCTCTCGGCTGCCTGTTTGCCCACGCAGCGTCAGCTGTGTGTCCCAGACTCCTGCTGCCACGCCCTGCTTTCGCTGCCACGCCCTCCTCTCCTGGACTAACGGCTCCCAGGAACCTTGAGTCAAAACAAACCCTTTGTTTTCAAAGTGGCTTTTGTCAGGTGTTTTGTCCTAGCAATGTGAAAAATAACAGATACAGGGCTAACGTATTTTTACTGAAAATCTTAAGCTCTGTGAAAACACTCATGCTGCATATTTTTGTATATGCATATTTCACAGCTGGGTCCTCCCCATGTGACATTAGGTTATAGTCTCCTACCTGGGCCTTGGAAACTCCTCTCATTAAGGACTCTAAGATGTGTTTTTAGTGTGTGCACTAATGTGGATCTCATTGGTCTTGTTTGCAGTAAACTATTTGATAGGCCGATTTGTAGTCCAGTTCTCTGAGCCCTCCGGATGTGGTCTGCTCCCTCCTGTAAACCCCACACTGCCGTGACTGCCTGTGCAGTGGTGTTCAGAGGTGACCCGGGGCCTCCGCTCCCACGAGTAGATGGCCATCTTTTTTGAGTGAAGTCTCTGCCAGTGAGCTGGGCATCTGCTGCACAAGTGTGTTCCTGTGGAGCACGTTTTCCGCTAGTGTTCGGCCACCCCCAACACACCTGTTTGTCACTAGCACATCGGTTTCTGCCGTATGACTCATAGGGTCTGGGACCTCATCCCACTGGGACACAATTAAAAATGAGTGTTTTCAATGCTGCCATGCTTTTGAACTCCACTGCTGCAAGCTAGGGAAACCGTCCCTGTTTATAAATCTTTAAATCTGGTCAACGGAAAATGGGCTAAGAGGCACATCATTGTGTGGCTTTGGCTCAGCCCATTCTCCTGGACACCCAATAAGGATCAGTTACCACTGACTTTGAGAAATGAATGCCTTTACATTTGTACTGAGTTTTAAAGCGCCACAGCATCATATAGCAACACAGTGTCTAACCCATTGGAGCCCTAGAGACGTATATAATAATTTTGTGCCTGTTTTATAGATTAGGAAACTGAGCCCCAGAGAAAAATTTGCAAAGGGTGGTTAGTAGATTAAAACCAGATGCTCATCTTTACCAGTGTCCTCATCCGAGTGTACACGCGATGGTCTTCAGGCGCACACTGAGGGGTGCTCTGGCTTCTAAGTGTCCAGTCACTCTAGTTCTGTGATTACACAACCCGCTCCCCCTTAAAATACTGTGTCTACCTGGTGTGTGCGATGATGTCACAACTTTGTCTCTTCATATCTGAGTAGCATTTCTAGCCCACCCCAATTGGAGTCTGTAATGGCCTTTAACAGAGCATTTCAATGCCTTATGACAGGGTCTGAGTGGATAGTAATGATGGCAGTGCTGAGGATAATGGCAGCCGATAGCTATTCAGGGCTTTCAAGGCACTGGGGTAAGAGCTTCCCGGGCAAGTGCTTCTTCAGCTTTCCTTGAACGAACTTCATGGCAATGGAGAGCTTCATTTGGGGGGGCGGGGACTCAAGACAGGGTTTCTCTGAAACTGGAGCCTGTCCTGGAACTAGCTCTTGTAGACCAGGCTGGCCCTGAACACACAGAGATCCGCCTGCCTCCCTGCCTCCCGAGGGCTGGGATTAAAGGTGTGCACCACCACCGCCCAGCATCTGAGAGCTTCTGTGTGAATAGCAGGCCCATTTCTACAGGAGAGAGGACAGGGGAGCAATGTGGTCCGTTCATGTCACACAGCAGTGGATGAAAAGGCAGGATCATAACTCAGGTCCCAGGGCCGTCTGCTGTCTTCGCAGCAGCAGCCTGAACTTTTAATAGATAAACATTTTTATCTGCATTAATCTGCATGCCTGCCACATGCCCCGGACCCTACTAAGGCCTGTCTAGATGTCACTGCTCACTACACAAACTGAAATTCAGGGGACTACAGGGAGTCATGCCATTCCAAATCTACCATCCAGGTGTTTACAGTAGAGAGGGGACACAATGAGAAGGAGCAACAAACTTCACAACAGAGTCAGGGTAAGCATCCTTTGGGGAAGCAAGAAAAAGAAGTGTTTCTTAGAAGAATCAAAGGATGCTCCAAGGAAAATAATAGTTCCTATACAAGGCATGCCCCCAAAGTGGCTCAGTTTTAGAAACAGTCGTTGTTTTTAAACTTTTCTGTGGACAACAAAAGGACTGGGGAAGAGAGAGGAAAGGACAATAAAGGAACGGAAAAAGCATCCAGTTGGTGATGATGTCATGTTTCGCTTTAGCAAGTTGGTGCTAAAGAGATGGCTCCTGGGGAAGAGCAGGCTACTGCTTTTCCAGAGGACGCACACGGTTCCAGGGCTCACACTGGGCAGCTCAGCTCACAGCTGCCTGTAACTGTAGCTACAGGGCATCCAGTGCCCTCTTCTGACCCCCACAGCATCTGCAAGAGGTGCAGTACCTTCCTGCACACACATTTGCACAACTGAAAAAGAAAAAGAAAATCCTAGAAAGCTGAATGGGCTACTGAGAGAAGGAGGCCTGCACAGGGTTTTAAGCAGGGGGGTGTTGCTTTGAGAGTCAATTTGGAGAGGTCATTCTGGTAACTGAAAAGTGGTTAGCAAATGGGAGCCGTGGTAGGGAGCACAGTGGGGCCTCATCAAAGCCCGTCATTGAAAGGATGTGGGTACAGGGAGATGGGTTACCAGCTAAATCATTTATATTTAAAGCTTTAGGACCAGAGTTCAGTTTCCCAGAAGTTTCTTAAAAGCCAGTGGGCATAGTGAGACACTCAGGGTCCCAGTGCACCAGAGGCAGAGGGACCTTTGAAGCAAGCTTCCTAGCCAGACTAGCTGAAATAGTGAGTTTCTTTATTCTGGGAGAAACTCTTCCTCAATGCAATAGAGAAAGACACTGGATGACAGTCTTAGACTTCCACACACACATGCCTGTATGCATGCACATGCACATACAAACACACATGCACATATAGGGGTGTGCATACACATATGCATGACCACCACACACACACACATGCTTTTTAGGAGGCAAGGGAAGAGAGTTTTGTGACACAATGGGCAGAATTGGCTTTTCAGAAGGAAGATGGAAGAGATGGAGATGGTGAGCTGGTGCTCATTTCTCAGCTTGGAGAGAACAAGTAAACCGCTCTGCTTCTCCCCAGTACAGCAAGGAGAAAGATGGAACAGCTCAGGAAGAAATACAGCTTTTCCTTTTCCTTTTAAGATATCCATTGGAGATGTCTAAAGGCATTTGAGTATAAAGTTTGAAGGAACATTTGCAGATTCTTTTTATGAAGCCCAAATACATATATATCACAGGCCAATAGCTATGTTGAACATGAATGGAAAATTCTCAAAGAAATAGTTGCAAATCAAATTCAAGAACACATTAAAAAGAGCATCCACCGTGATCAAGTTGGTTTCATTCCATAGATGCAGGACTGATTCCTGCATAAGTAAATCAACAAATGTAATCCACCATATAAATAGACTCAGGGATAGAAACAACATAAACTCCTCAGTGTATACAGAAAAGGCCTTTGACAACATCCAACATCACTTCATAGTAAAAGCCCTGGAGAATCTGAGCACACAGGTCACATATTTCAGCAAAATAAAGGCAATATATAACAAGTACAGAGCTAGCACCTTGTTAAGTGGAGAAACCTCAAGGAATTTCTGCTAAAACCGGGGATATGACAAAGATGTCCATGTATCTCCCACCCACACTTAATATAATGCTTGAAGCCTTATGTAGAGCAATAAGTCAAGTGAAGGAGACAGTAAGACTCTATTGTTGAAGACACTACCTGTTTCATCTGTAAAACATGGGGAAATCAAGCTGCTATTGACTTGAAGCTTCCTCCTTGCTGACTAGCGTCCATAATGCTGGTAGGTGGTAGGCATGCTGCCAGAGGAGGAAGGCAGACATATGTCTAACCCACATATGAATCCTGGGAGCTGTAGTAACAACCATCCTGGCAAAACATGATCACTGGTACAATAGTGGCATGAATGTTGTGGGAGTAACCAATCATTCTCTGATAGATTTAAGGTCAACTCCACCATATGTAACACATACCTGGCACCAGCTTGTGGCAAAGAACCTATGGCCACACAGGTCATAGGCCTTAGGGGAGAACCTACTACTATTGTTCTGCTAAATGGACACAGTATTAAACTTACTCCTAATGCCTTATAATTATACCAACAGATTAACAGATCTCTCAACCTTTATCATAGAAGTACTTTTGTAGTAAATGTTAATTAACAAAGAGACCTACAACTGGTCAAGATGCATAGAATAAGTTAATGCAGCATTATTAGTCCTATATGGGACACCTATAACACACCCTGTTTTCTCAAGGCTCAGGAGTCAATGCAGAAATAGGTGACCACAGATTGCAAGGGCCAGAGGTAGTGTATGACAACCAGAAGACATTGTTTTCCAGATACAGCAGGGCAGTTGCACATATTAGCTCATAGTGGCTGTGACAGTATGCATTGAACCTGAACAAAGTCAAATCAGACAAAATTCCAGCTTAGAAAGGGAAGGTTGGCACAAATTCCCCATTCTTAGGGAATGGGAGATACTGGCAACTAGTAGCTTCTGGGAGAGGGACTGTCAGTTTTCTTTAAGGGTGAAGCCTTGGTAGGTTGACCATGCTCTGGTGTAGAAGTTCCTTATGCTTGTGTGTTGTCTTCATTGGTTAATGAATAAAGAAACTGCCTTGGCCTAGTTGATAGGGTGGAACTAGTTAGGTAGGCGGAGAAAATAGAACTGAATGCTGGGAGGAAGAAGGGAAGAGTCTAGGAGAAGCCATGGATCCTCTGCCTGAGATGGACGCCGGTTAGAATCTCCGGTAAGCCACTACCATGTGGCGATACACAGATTAATGGAGATGGGTTAAACTAATATGTAAGAGTTAGCCAATAAGAAGTTAGAGCTAATGGCCAAGCAGTGTTTTAATTAACACAGTTTCTGTGTGGCTATTTTGGGTGTAAGCTACCCGGGTGGCTGGGACAAACAAGCGGACCCTTTCCCTTGTAACAATGCTCCTTTGGATAACCTCACTCCAAAGACTATATTAGCAGCATACATTGGACTGGATGGGTTTAGGGGGAAGAAACAAAGACATGGAGTTAGGTGAGTAGGACAGGGGAATGGATCTAGAGGTGGAGTCTAGAATATTTTCAAACTCCTTTGCATGAAATTTTCAAAGAACAAATTTAAACAATAGAAAGAAAAACATTTCCAAGTGAGAAATATTGTGTGGCCCTCTGCTGGTATGACTGCTCAGTTGAGTCTCCTCAGACATCCAGCAGCTATGTTGTTATTTCCTGTTTTGGGGGGGGGGCATGCATGATTATATAATAGTTACCAGGCAAGGAACATTTTTTCTCTTCTTATCCCAGAGTACATTTGTTAAAAGATGGACTTGATATACTAGTGGTATTTAGTGGGTAGAGGCCAAAGAACCCACTAAACAGCTTACAATCCATGGGGAAGCTCTGAATAACAAGGAATTATATATTGAACAAAATGTCAACGATGCTGAGGTTGAGAAGCACTGTCTGTGAGTCGAGATGCCTTACCCAATAGGACTAAGCAGAACGTTCTCTTCTAGGAGCCTGAGGAGTCACATGGTGGTCACATCTGTGTTTGGAAGGCAACTGAACCAGGTCATATTTTGATAATGTCCCTGAAAAAAGGTAAAAGATGCCTCCAATGCTGTTTCCAGATCCTCTGGTTGTCCCATTCTTCCATCTGCCTCTGAGCCAAGACTCTCCCATGAATTTACACCACATTTGCTTTAGTTTGGATCTGTAATGTCTCCTGTGCTATTTATGTTTCTCCTTGCTTTTATAAAAATACCCAAGGATAGCAATTTAAGAAAGGAAGGATTTAATATGGCACGCAGGTTGAGGGTACAGTCCTTCATGGCAAGGAGGCATGGTGGCAGGAGCTTGATATAATTAGTCACATTGCATTCAGTCAGCAAGCAGAGAGTGATGAATGTATTTACCCAGCTAGCTTTCTCCTTTTCATTACAGTCCAAGATTCTAGCCCATGGACAAATACCTCCACATTTAGGGTAGGTCTATCCATCTGAACTAATCCAGTCTAGAAAGTCCTTCACAGAGAGTATCAGGGTTTGTTTTCTGGTGATTTCTAGATCCTGCCAAGTTGTCAATGGATAAGAACCATTACATCCCCAAAACCCATGCATTGAAGGCTCCATGCCCTCCTATGGTTCTTTAGAACACGTTGGAGCCTTTTAGAGGTACAGCCTCATGAAAGGTTTTGTTTAGGTTTTGGAAATGATCCTTCAATGGGGACTGTAGCTCTGACCTCTTCTTTTCTTGTTTCATCTGGCTGACACGAGGCTAGTGACTTTCTGTAACTCTCACCATGATGTCTGCCGTACCCTAGGTGCAAACACTGCGGTCAACTAACCATGGCCTGAACCCTCCAACACCAAGTCAACATAAACTTCTTCTATTTTAAGCAGACTCGTCCCAATTATTTATTATAGTCATAGAAAGTCAAACAACACAGTGTTCTAATAGTTTGGTTAGTTCAAGTTTGCTTACAAACAAAGAACTTTAATTATTTAATACTGTCCACTGCAGTAGCAGAGTTACATTTCAAGATAGTAAAAGCTAATAACAAAATGTTGGCTTGTGATGCAGGGATATTTGGCGCTTTCATATCTTCAAACACCTTTAAATAACGCCATCAAGATTGGTTCTCCTTTCTCTGTTCTGTGACTAGGAGATAGAAGAACATGCTGGACAGACCATAGTTTCCACTTCCCAAAGGGGACTCTTGTTAGAGTAAAGAACAGCTGCATTGCTATATATGCATCATTGTAAATTTGAACTGCAAGTGACTGAAGAAATCTGCCATTGCCAGAGAATTCCACTCAGCAACCTATGAGGACATCACACATTGTCACTCATTCCGGGACCCAGTCACTTACAGCCTGCAGCATACACCTGGGCAGCCATCTTGAATCGCACTGTGTGGTTTGATAACCTTGCCATGGGCATACCTGTCCCTCCACAGTGTATAAGCTATCCAAATCTCTCTCATTTTGCCTCAGAAACATTGAGCTACTTTACCATCGCTAGCTAATAGCTGGATCAAAGAGGGAGCGCCTATGGAAGAGACTGCTGGCTACAGAGCAACCACATCTCCTTCCTGTCCGGCACATTGAGACCATCAGCTGCAGGTCTAGTCAATGGACCATGGTCAGAAGCCATGAGCACCACTTCAGCTCTACCTGTAAATGGCTCCTCACCTTGCTCATCAGGCCGGTTTCTTTATCCGGGAATTCAAATAATGAAGATGGCAAAGCTTCCACCAATTTGCTCCCCAGCGAAGTGAACTGCACTAGAAGGCTCCGTGTCAGTGTCTACCTACCCATAACTATTAGAAAATCAAGAAATAATGTCTTTACTGTTTGGATTCTGTTTGTTACAAAAGTTATCTAATCTTTGGAAGTTGTTTAAACTCTGCACAGTGATGAGAGCCTAAAAGCTCAGCTCTTTGGCAGGGATCCCTGCTGAGATGGAAGACTCACAGGAACATGGCCAGCCTAGGTAACTTGGTGAGACTCTTTCTTGAGTAAAAGGTAAAAGGTGTGCTTGGAGTATGTCTCAGTGGTAGAGCATTTGCCCAGCACGTGTGAGGCCCTAGGCTCACTCCTCAGTTACCCTCATTGCAAAGAGGTTGTTTGCCAATGTCATTACTCTGTACTCACTGTGCTAGGCAGGCTTCTACAGAATGAAATATGACTTCCTCTTCTTCTCAGTGCAGCACAGAGGACTTTAGGCTTCATGGTGGTCATATTTTTAAACAGACATCATGTTTATTTTCCATTGGACTTCCATTGGGAGCTTGACCCGCTCTGATTACAAAACAACTGGGGACAAATGACATCATTTCTTAAAGATCTTTAGGAAATGACAGTGAAATTTAAATTGGAAGCAGAGACCCATGAATCATTTTCCAGGAAGCTTTAAAACCCATCACAATGGCTTTGCTCTTGTGTTTTCCGTGGCTCTTGGTTCTGTTCCCAAGGCCGCTCTCCTTAAGATTAGTCTGCTATTCTTAGAGGACTGCATTCTCTCTTCTCTCACTGCTCCAAAGACTGACTCCAAACTAGCCTTTCATGATGAAAGGGCAGGAAGGCTTGCTTCTATAATTCCTAGCTGAAGAGAGCCTGCCACCAGAACAGAGCTATAGGAAGCCGGGACAGTGGGCAGGAGGGAGGCCATAATATAACAACAGCACACCATTGTTTCAATAGCTGTGCTGTTCAGTCAGGACGTTACTGTTAGTTAGCCTTACTTGCTCCCCAGCTTTACAGGTGAGAAAACACACTTGCAGAGACAGAGTTGTTTACTATGCTTACAATGCTTACATTGCTGCTTGGCCTTGAACTCTTGGCCTGGTTCAAAAGCTTCAGGTCAGAATTTGTCCCATTAATTTTCTAGTTGACTGATGTGTTGGGGAAGGTAAATGAGCAACGAAGTTTTCTAGGTTAAGGGCTTCTGTTTGAAGATTATGAGGGTGGGGGGGACTTTTAGGGAAGAGCGGAAACAGTATTTTATGGGTTGTGGGTACCAGCTGACGGGGAGAGACGCTGCCTGACTAGTGTCACAGGGATGTTCACAGAAGGGGTACAGTGACTTTATAGATGATTAAAGGTCCTGTCTAGAGATTTGCCAGTGTATTTGAACTTGAGCAGACTTAGGCTGGATAGCTGCCAGGGACCCGCCTGTACCTTCTGTTTCAACTTTCTGATGAGCATCTATTCAGCTTTCCTGCCACGGCATTTGATCTTATACTAAGATTTTCTTTCTTTAGTCAATTCATAGTCAATTCATCATATTTGTGGAGATTTTAGCTCATGTTACCTATGAGCTATGTAATTGTAAGGCGATACCATGAACTCTCAACTACATGACGGGGAAGTAAGAAGGGAAAGAAGGGGCTGGAGAGATGGCTCAGAGGTTAAGAGCCTTGGCTGTTTTTCCAGAGGTCCTGAGTTCAATTCCCACCACCCACATGGTGGTTCACAACCATCTATAACGAGATCTGGTGCCCTCTCCTGGCCTGTAGACATACATGCAGATAGAACATTGTATGTGCATAATAAATAAATAACTCTCTTTAAAATGAAGAGAGAGAAGCCAGTACAGGGAGCATTAGTGAGTAGGCTCAGCTGTATGGGTGGGGGTAGTTGAGAATGGGTAGAGCACACCCTGAGATGAAGCCAGAAGCAGAAGTCACCGGCTGAGCAGTGAATGCTGAGATCCTGGGTGGACACTGATACGTGTGCTACAGTGGACGTGGTCGGTGCTGGGATCCCGGGTGGACACTGACACCGTGTGCTATAGTGGACATGGTCGGTGCTGAGATCCCGGGTGGACAACTGACACCGTGTGCTACAGTGGACGTGGTTGGTGCTGAGATCCCGGGTGGACACTGACACCGTGTGCTACAGTGGACGTGGTCGGTGCTGAGATCCCGGGTGGACACTGACACCGTGTGCTACAGTGGACATGGTCGGTGCTGAGATCCCGGGTGGACACTGACACCGTGTGCTACAGTGGAC